>JAULKR010083764.1:0-10869 GCA_032356305.1 Prasiola linearis | reverse complement strand
GGCCGGGTAGCTCAGTTGGTAGAGCAGGGGATTGAAAATCCCCGTGTCGGCAGTTCGATTCTGTCCCCGGCCACCATGTCTTCGATGGGTTAGCTGCTGTCCGTACGCCGTGACGATCCGGGGTGCGTGAGTCTTGCGGGAGTCGTATCCGATCGCGATTGCCGAGATCGATAACCGGGGGCAGTGCGGACGTGTCCGAGTCGCTCGAACGTATCACCCGCCATCCGAACGTCATGGGCGGCAAGGCCTGCATTCGCGGCATGCGCGTGACGGTCGGCATGATCGTGGGGCAGATCGGTTCCGGCAGAAGCGTCGAGCAGCTTCTTGACGATTATCCGTACCTGGAACGGGAAGACGTCATGCAGGCCCTTCGGTACGCCGCTTGGCTCTCTCAAGAACGTGAAGTAACGCTTGCCAGCGGGTGAGATTGCTGCTCGACATGAACCTGTCGCCGATGTGGGTGGCGACGTTGATCGACGCAGGATTTCAGGCTGTTCACTGGTCGGATGTCGGTAACGCGGCCGCTCCGGATGCAGAGATCGCTCGCTATGCGATGTCGGAGAGCATGATCGTGATGACCAACGATCTCGATTTCGGGACGTTGCTTTCGGCCAGTGGCGACAGTGGTCCGAGTGTCGTTCAGCTTCGGGCAGGCGATCTGTCACCGGAGGCGATCGGCGCTTCGGTGGTGGGCGCGTTGCAGCAGATGGAAGAAGAGCTCGATCGTGGAGCGTTGGTGACGGTCGAACCGGACCGTGCGCGGTTGCGGTTGCTGCCGATAGCGCAACGGGCTGTGGACTGATCGGTCACGTTGTCCGTTGCCGGCCTGGCGCTGCTGTCGATGGGCACAGCCTTCAGAACAACGATCCCCCATCATCCTCGCGCCACCCCAGGGCGCGATAGCCCGCCGCCCGCTTGCGTGCCATCGACATCAGGATCGGATGGCCCGTGTCGCGCACGTCCATCACGCGCGCGTTCTCCTTGCCGGGCGCCGGGCGGGACAGGCGACCGACGTACTGGGCGAGCGTGCCGCGCCAGGCGAACGGCATCGCGAAGACCAGTGCATCGAGCGCCGGATGATCGAACCCCTCACCGACCAGTCGACCGGTAGCGATCACGCAACGTGGCTCGTCGTGGCCGAGCGCGTCGAGCGCTGCGAAAGCCTCGCGCCTCGCCCTTCTCGACAGCTGGCCGTGCAGCACGATCGGCAGCGGTGCGCTCTCGTCGGCCGCGATGGCCAATGCCGCGACCAGCGCGTCCACATGGGCACGACGCTCGGTCAACACGAGCACCTTGCGCCCGGTGCGCAATGCCTGCGCGACCGTCTTCGCGATGAACGCCGTCCGCTCGGTGTCCTCGGCCACCGCCGAGAGCAACGTCTGCACCGGAGCGTTCTCCGCCACGTCCGGGATCCGCGTCCAGTCGAGCATCTCGACCGAGCGGTCCACCGGTGCCCCCTTCGGCACTTTTGCCCGATGGCGGATCGGGCCGCAAAGCAGGTAGACGAGCGGTTCGAGTCCGTCACGACGTTCCGGCGTGGCCGACAGTCCCAGCACGTATCGGGCGCGCGTCATGCCGAGCACGTGCGTGCACGAGGCCGAGCCCGCGTGGTGGCATTCGTCGATGATCACTTGCCCGTAGTTGCGCAGCAGCGCACCCAGCGCCTCGTCATCGAGCCGTGCGAGCGTCTGGACGCTGGCGATGTCGATCTCGCCGGTGGAGAGATGCTTGCCGGGCCCGCCGATACGACCGATCGTCTTCAAGGGACGGCCGAGGAAGCTCGCAAGGCTCCTGCGCCACTGCACGAGCAGCGCCATGGTGTGCACGATCACCAGCGTCGAGCGGCCGCGCTCGGCGATCAGCCACGCGGCCGTCACCGTCTTGCCGAAACCCGGTGGAGCGTGCAGCACGCCGGTGTCGTGCGCCAGGAGATCGCGGGCGGCCGCGCGCTGGTCCGGGCGCAACGTGCCCGTGAAGCGGATGTCGAGCGATCGTCCGGATTCGCGCTCGTCGGTGAGTTCGACCGACGTTCCGGCCCCGTCGAGCAACGCCGTGACCGTATCGAGGCACCCGCGCGGCACCCGCACGTGTTTCGGTAGCGCCTCGGCCTTCTCGACGAATCGGGGCGTGTTCCAGGTCGAGCGGTTCGCGCGTGTCAGCTCGAACCAGTGCGGGTTGGCGAAGGCGGCGAGCCTGGCGACGGCGTACACCGCAGGCTGAGGCAGGGAGGCGCGCTCGACATAGACCCCATCGGCCAGCGTGACCCGGACCGAGGGCGGCATGCCCTCGATCGGGATCGATGCGGTGGGCCGGCGTGCGGTGCGGCTCCTGCACGGAGAATCCCACGGCGACTCTTCGGCCGCCGGGTCTCGAAGCAGGGACGCGAGTCCCGGGTGGCCGTCTTCGACACGCTCCGTCAGGGCCACGAGTGCGTCCGCATGAATCGCCGGTGTGTCGGCGAGTACCGTCCACGGATCCGCAATCGGTTCCAGCGCGTCGTCGACGAAGACGCTCGCTCCACGAGTCCGAGGCTCCTGCTGCAGCGGCAGCGCGACGAGCGAGCCGAAGCCTGCACCCGAGAGGGCATCCTGCCCCGGAATCAGTCGATCGTGGCTTGCGAGCGACAGCAGTCGCTCCTCC
This sequence comes from Prasiola linearis, assembly GCA_032356305.1. NCBI lineage: Eukaryota > Viridiplantae > Chlorophyta > Trebouxiophyceae > Prasiolales > Prasiolaceae > Prasiola > Prasiola linearis. Next base: position 8,229 of record JAULKR010083764.1, on the reverse strand, counting down.
CGGCAGGTGCGCTCGATCAGCGCCGTCGCGAGACGCCGCGCATGCACAGCCGGAACCGGCGCATCGAAGAAGAACCACACGTGCGCACCGTCACCGGAACGCGAGATCTCGGCCAGGGCCGGCACGTCCAGACGGCGGCAGGTGCGCAGCAACGCCATCGCGTCATCGCGCCAGTCGTCATGGTCGAAGTCGGCGACGACGAAGCGGCAGCGGCTCGCCGTGTCGAGTGCGTAGCGGCCAACGGTTCTTGCACCCGTCAGGTGGTCCCGTATCACCGCATCGCTCACCGGTACGAAGTCGCGGTGTCGGCATTCGTGGCATTTCACCCGCGGCTTCTCGCAGATGCCGGCACGCCATTCGTTGGCACACGCGGGAGCGTATCCGGCGCGGGTGCCGTCGCGGTTTTTCCAACGCTGGGCGAACAGATCGTCCCGGCCTGCGAAGCGGGTGCGGAACAGGATGATCTTGTCGGTGGGGGAGAGCGGTGTGGGCGGAAGCACTTCGATTGCCGCTTGCGCGGTCCGCAGCTCGCGCCCGGAGCACTCCTCGAGATTGCCGTCGCCGTCACCGTCCGGCGGTGTCGCGGAGACGACAACATCCCTCGAAGGTGCGCGGGTGTCGCGCAGATGCCGGAGTTCGGCGTGCAGCGCCGCTCGCTCGGTGTCGAGCATGGCGAGACGCGCTTCGATACGGCCGATCCGATCGGTGTTCACGGCATGCTTCTCGTGCTGTAGGCATCGAACAGTGCCACGCCGTGACGGTGCATCGATTTGAAAGGTGATCAGGCCCGATGGCGCGACGACAACCGGTCGAGATCGAGCGGATCGCTGTGAGTGATCTCGGATCCGGTCATGTCGTTCAGGGTGGCGAGTCGCCCATCGACGCTTGCGAACCGCTCGGACGTCTCGACGAGCGCGAGCCATTTGTCGGACAGCGCGGCCTGCGCATCTTCTTCCTCGCGAGTAACGGGGGAGAGAAGCTGCACGAACCAGAAGAACAGCTCGACCCTGTCCGCTTCCCAGTCCGGCGTTGCCTGTACACGGATTTCACGCAGCGCTCGCAATCCGCGTCCCTCAGGCGAGTCCTTCTCGTGCTTGTCGGTCATGCGCCTGGACAGCTTGCCGACCAGTCTCGTGAACTCGTCGGGAAACGCGAACCGGACATGGCTTCGGGCGAGCGCGGCTGCGAAGCGCCGACGTTCGTCGTCATCCGTGCACCCCTCGACACGCGTGCAGCGTGCGATGACCGACTTCTCTACCGTCATGACGCGATCGAAGTCCACGACCAGTCCGCGAGATGCGAGTGCTCCGAACGTGGCGAATCGTGGACGGTGCCCAAGCGCTACCAGGCGAAGGCCGTCGTCTCCCATCGGTGTCACCGGAGCGAGCTGCAGGAAGGAACGCTCGGCGCAGGAGCGGACGAGATCGCACGTCTGCGTGATCACGACCAGACCGTCGACCTCGGACGAAAGGGCCTGCAGCCCGGCACCGGTGGCCTCGGCAGCCGTTCGTGTCAGTGCCTCCGCCGGATCGCCCACGTGCACGAAGGGCAGTTCGCCGAGTACCAGATCACCTTGCCGCCACGATTCGAGTGCACTGTCGATCCGGCCGATCTCGATTGGATCGTCCGCAAATTCCGTCACTCAGCGTCCTCGACGATCGGACAAGGGGATAGCCTTGAGCAGACGCCCCGACGGAACGTGCACCGGATCCTGCCTCGCTCCGACCAGGTTCGCAGGCGGCGGTGGGCGGCGGGCGGCGATCATGGCGGGTGATGGCGGTGGCGGGCGACGGCGCACGATGTCGGACGTTCCGACCACCTCGATCACGCGCTCGTATTCGCCGTCGCGCAACAGGTCGAAGGGTACGGAGCCTTCGTGGACAGGCGCGAACAGCATCCGTCGGTTCACAGCGGCGGAGCCTTGATCGATGGCCTTTATCACGCCCAGCACACGGGCGAGCTTCGCCTCGTTGCCCGCGCTCATCGCCTTGCCGCTGGCCCAGAAGTGCAGGGACCGTCGGCTGGTCGAGAACAACTCGGCCAGCTGAGCCCAGGTCAGCCCGCTCAGACGCCGAAGTTCCGAGATCGCGGTGCCCGCTCGCCTCGCCGGCGTGGCCGTGCGGCCGGCGGTGGTTCTCTCCACCATCCGGGACGAGGCGATCGCGGTCGTCGACGGCAGGGCGCTCGTGCTCTGGAAGCCGACCGCCAGGAGCAGCATGCCGGCGATGAGCGGCTGGGGTGGCACGCGACGGCTGGTCGCCTGGTCGAACACCTGAGTGGATTCTGCGTTCATCGAGGTGTGCCTCCGTGCTGTCGAAGAAAATCGTCGGTCACCGCCCAGCGAAACACCGCGTACAGGCGATGGAAGTAGCGTTCCGCCTCATCCATCACGACGTCCGCATCGAAGGGCAGCGTGACGGTGGAGAACATGTCGAGATCCAGGATCCAGGTGCGTTCATCGACCGGAGCCATGACCGATGGATCGACGGTGGCACCGGGTGGCAGCGTGCCCCAGCGAGCGAGAAGCGTCGTGTTCTCCTCTGCGGGCCGGAACGCGCACTCGGTCAGCGCGTGAGTGGCGCGCGCGGCGACCGACTTGCCGGAAATACCCGCGACCTCGGACTTGACGAGGTCGTGGATGCGGTCCGCCATGGCTCCCTGCACCCGGTTGACGTAGCGGATACCGAGCCTTTCGACGGAGCCGGGACGCAGGTGTTCGTCGAGCGCCTGGACGAGCGAACGCAGTCGATCGAAGAAATCCGTCCTGTTGCTGTATTCCGTCGTCTCCAGCGAGAGGAAATCCTGGGTGAGCGAGACTCGCCACTGATTTTCGGCGTCGATGAAACGCCAGGCCGGACACGGCTCACCGGGGACCAGACCCCTGTCGTCCAGTCGGATCTCCTGAGTCTGTTCCCGCTGCAGATGCGGGTACGTGCCACGGATCGACTCCTGAAACGGCGCGATGAACGCCGGGTCCGTCGCGATCGACATGATCCTGGGAAACCGGACCTGAGCCAGCACGTGGACCAGAGGCGAGTTCGCCAACGGCACCTCTGCCGGGGCGGGGTCGGTCAGTGGGTCCTCCAAGTTCGCCATCATTCGCACTATAGCCCTGATCGATCTGATGTGAAGAGAGCCGTGAAGCAAGAGCCGCTCCGAGGCTTCAAGCAGGCTCTCCTTCAGACTTCCACGATCGCCTCCGTATTGACCATTGCCTCGATGATCTCGCTGTAGGAGGTCCACATCTTCGTCGTCCTTCGCCAGCGAGGCGACCAGTCCCTCCTGCGCTCATTCCGGGCGGGCATGTCCCCGTTCGCCATGCATTTCCTCCTGCATGACCCTTCGGGAGACCAAGGCGGCTTCGAGTCGATGGTGCTCGATTCGGTCCTGTTCTTTCAGGATCGCCTGCTTGACGGCTTCGCGCGCAGCCTGAGCGATCTCGGCCTGACTGAGGCGTTCGGTAAGCTCGAGTGCGCGGCGCGAAACGCCGGACGATGGCAGGAATCGACCCAGATGGTGCTCGAGAACACCGCGTGCCTCGTTCTCGGACGGCGGCTCGTAGCGCAGGACCCGATCGAAGCGCCGAGTCAGGGCCGGGTCGAGGCTTGCCGGATGGTTGGTGGTCGCCACCACCAGGCTGTCGGTGCTGTTGGGCTCCTCGATGAACTGGAGAAACGAGTTGAGCACGCGCCGGATCTCGCCGACATCACCGGAGCCGTCCCGGTGCGCGCCGAGCGCATCGAACTCGTCGAACAGGTACACCGCGCGCCGTTCGCGGATCTCGTCGAAGATCAGGCGCATGTGAGCGGCGGTCTCGCCAAGGTAGCGCGTGATCAGCCCATCGAGCCGGATGGTGACCAGCGGCAGGTGCAGCTCGCCGGCAAGCACCGTGGCGGTCATGGTCTTGCCGCAACCGGGAGAGCCGACGAGCAGCAGTCGCGCATCGGGACGGAGCCTGTGTTCGCGCAGGCGAGCCCGTTGGCGCTGCTCGTGAAGCAGCGCCCGGATGGTTTCGTCGATCGATGCGGACAGCACCATGTCGCCGAGCCGCGCGCGAGGCTCCGACACGCTCGCGAGTGCCGACAGGCGCGTCCGGGCGCCGAACGAGGCGGGAGCCGAACTTGCACGGGACGTCGCGACCGGGCGTGTCGGACGGTGAGTGCGTGCCTCGTCGACAAGATCCCTGAGTTGCGTGGCCCGTTCGCCGCGGCCCCGTTTCGCCTCGGCCGCGGCTACCTGCAGGGCGATCGCGTACAGCCGCTCCTCGTCGCTCTCGACGTGGCTCTTCAGCAATCCCAGTACCTGATCGGCCGTCGCCATCTCGTCAACTCCGCTACGTCCCAATGTATAGGCAATCGGTAAGCCCACGCGAGCCGGTGGGGTTGGGTCATGTCTTCCGGCTGGCGCTTCAGTCTCGATGGGTCGACGCTCGCGATGGGGCTGTGCACGAACCAGCGCTCGTCGAGCGCGACATCACCCTGTCGCCCTACGGCCAGCGCCGCGTCGATCCGGGCGATGTCGGCCTCATCGACGAACACCTCCGACACCTCACGTCTTCCGCCGGTCGCGCAGCGGGCTGGAATGCAGCAGGCGGCCGCTGGTGGGGTGGATGCGATCCTGCAGGGCATCGACGAGCTCCGCAGGCGGTCTGGGGGCGCGTTCCGCCCTGGTACGCGCGGACACGCGCAGCGAAACGGAACGGCGACCGGTACCGTGGCCCAGCAGTGCGAGGACGCGTTCGTGGTCACCGCGCACGAGCAGATCGAACGGCACCTCCTCGCCATCGCGGCCTTCCAGCAGCGCACGCCGGTTGGCTGCGGCGGTGCCGCGATCGATCGTCTTCATCAGCTCCAGCAGGCGGTCCAGGCGCCTTCGGTTCACGTCCTTCATCGGCTTGCCGCTCGCCCACAGGTGGAGCGAGCGCCGGCTCGTGCCGAACAGCTCGGCGAGACGGTCCCAGGTCAGGCCGCTGACCCGGCGCAGCTCGCTGATCGCGGAGCCCACGGGCACCTGCACGAGCGGCGCGCCACTGGTCGTGCGGTCTCCGACGCACATCGGGTACAGGTTGGGAGAGTGGGTGGACTCGAGCGCGCTCGAAGTGCCGGTACCCGCCAGCGTGAAACCGATCAGGAGCACCGGCACCTTCGTCGGGAACGGGCGCATGGAGCCGCCCCCGAACGTGGAATCGAAGGGTGAGAGGGAGCCTGGCTTCACGGCACGATGCCTCCGTAGCGGCGCAGGAAATCGTCGGTCACGGCCCAGCGGAACACGGTGTAGATGCGTCCGGCGAACCGCTCGACGGTATCGATCAGGTCATCGACGACGAAACGCTCGTTCGGCGTGCCGAACATGTCCAGGCCCAGGATCCAGCTGCACTCGTCGACCGGCTCGATGGCCGACGGGTCCACGTTGGCACCGGCGGGCAGCAGTCCCCAACGTGCCAGGACCCGTTCCTCGCCAACCTCGAACACGGACTCGTGCAAGAAGTGCTGCGCGTGCCGTGCCGCGTCAGTGCCGAGTACGCCGCGCACGTCCGGGTGCACCAGCGTGGCGATGTGGCGCGCAGGTCTTCCTGGAAGGGCGCAACGAACTCGCGCCGCTCGATGGACAGGATTTCCGCGAACCGCACTTGGACCAGCACGCATTGCTGCATGCCCGAACTCACCTTCAAGTTCGCCGACGGCACGCGCGTCCCATACCAGATTCTCCTGCAATCATGCTCGGTACAGGCTGGTCTGCATCGCGAAGAACGCCTCGCGGATCACCGCTACATCGCCCAGCGCAGCACGGGCTTCGCCGAGGCCGCCGTATCTCACCGTCAGTGCGGGTGCCAATGCGTCGGTCCTCAGCTCGCCTATGCCTTCGCGGACGTAGGACGTCAGCACCCCTTCCAGGAACTCGCGCATCTCGTCACCGTGGCCGGACAGACCGTCCTCGCGCACGGCATCGGCGCGTTCGGCGCGAGCCCTGGGGTCGAGGTCGAAGCGGATGTGGGCCAGGACGTCGAAGAGGTCGCTGTCCGGTCTGTCAATCAGAAGTCGGATCGTCTCCAGATCCTCGCGGGCGTACCCCCGGTCCGACAGTTGTTCCAGGAACGCCTCTCGCCGATCCGGGTCAGACCACGCCTCGCGCAGGGCGTCCTCGCTCGGCGCCAGCGGCGTCAAGTCTCCGAAAAGGTGCTTGATGAAGTCCCCCGCGCTCACGGACTTGCCCTTCAGCCAGTAGCGGGTCGCGCCGACGTACCTGATCGACCGGACCTTCCCGTTCGGCAGGTCGACCACTACGAGCCCGGGCGGGTCGTTCTCCCCACCTCCGTCGTCGGACTCGTCTTCGGCGCCGTCGTCCGGCCGATCGTCTTCGTCCTGCGGCTTCGGTGTTCCGGCACCGCCCGTCACCACCGTCTCGGGCTCGCCGTCCCAGGCGGGGTCCTCGAACAGTTCCGATGCCTTGACGAAATCCCAGATGGTGAAATGGTCCTTCCCCTCGTAGGTCCGCGTGCCGCGTCCGATGATCTGCTTGAACTCGACCATGCTGGTCACGCGGCGCAACAGGACGATGTGACGGACGTTGCGGGCATCGACGCCGGTGGACAGCTTGCGCGAGGTCGTCAGGATCGTTGGGATGGTCTTCTCGTTATCCTGGAACGTGCGCAGCAGAGCCTCCCCTCTCGCGCCGTCGTTCGCCGTGACGCGGACGCAGTAGTCCGGGTTCGTGCTGTCCGCCTCCTCGTTGATAAGGTCACGCAGGAGTGCCGCGTGGCGCTGCGTCGCACCGAAGACGATGGCCTTCTCGCGCTGATCGATGCCCTTCAGGAACTCGCGCACGCGGGATCGCTCACGGGGTTCGATCTCTATCTTGCGGTTGAAGTCGGCCTCGGTGAAGGCCGTCCCGATGCCGGGCTCGTCACCGTCGCGAATCATGTCCGTGCCGTCCCAGACGTAGTTGTCCAGACTGCTGGCCAGCTGACGGACCTTGAAGGGGGAAAGATAGCCGTCCTCGATTCCTTCCTTGAGCGAGTAGACGTAGGCGGGCTCGCCGAAGTAGGCGTAGGTATCGCGGTTTACGTCGCGCATCGGCGTCGCTGTCATTCCGAGCTGCACCGCCGGCGCGAAGTGCTCCAGGATGCCGCGCCAGCTCGACTCGTCACGAGCGCCGCCCCGGTGACATTCGTCCACCACGATGAAGTCGAAGAAGTCCGGCGGGTACTCGCCGAAGCGGAAGGTGGGCTCGTCCGTATTCGCGCCTTCGTCGTCCTGATCATCCGTGGGCGGCCTCGTCATGAAGGTCTGGAAAATACTGAAGAACAGGTTGGCATTCTTCGGCACCTTGCCGGCCTTGGCGATTTCCTTCGGCGCGATCCGCTTGCGTGCGTCGTCTCCGAATGCGCTGAAGGCATTGAACGCCTGATCCGCGAGGATGTTGTGATCAGCGAGGAACAGGATGCGCGGGCGCCGCCCCGGCTCACCCGTTCCCGACCACTTCGCCTGGAACAGCTTCCACGCGATCTGCACCGCGATCCCGGTCTTGCCCGTGCCCGTGGCGAGGGTCAGCAGGACGCGCCGGTCACCGCGCGCGATCCGTTCCAGTACAGCGTCGATTGCCCGGTGCTGATAGTAGCGCAGCTCCCACTTGCCGCCATCGTCGGCGAAGGGCACGGCGCCGAAGCGTTCGCGCCAGTCGACTTGCTGCGGGCTTTGCTCGCGCGGTGGGAAGGCGCGGTTCCACAACTCGTCAGGGGAGGGCGGACCGGACACGTCGCGCCCCTGGCCAGTCGCCAAGTCCACCTCGTACCATGCCCGTCCGTTGGTCGCGTAGGCAAAGCGCGCGCCGAGTTTGGTCGCATCGTCCTTCGCCTGCTGCACGCCCTCGCGGTGGGACAGGCCCGCCCGCTTCGCCTCGACCACCGCCAGCTTCTTGCCCCGGTGGTGCAGCACGTAGTCGGCGATGGTTGACTTGTCCCGCTTGCCGCTTGGTCGTAGCCGCCCCTTGGCGATCGTTTCGCACCGGATGCGGGCCGGCGCTTCATCCCAACCAGCGGCTGTCAGGGCCGGACTAATACGCTGGCGCCGGGTTTCGGCTTCTGTCTCATCGGCGTAGGACATGGGGTTACGTTAGCGCGCCTGCGAAGGCGCGTGATAGGAGAGACGACTCGAGTCTAGGGCGTGTCATCAATTGAGCCAGTCGATGGCAGCGACCATGTAGATGGACCCCAGGAAAATCACCGCCGTC
>JAULKR010083653.1:0-10873 GCA_032356305.1 Prasiola linearis | reverse complement strand
CACACACACACACACACACACACACACACACACACACACACACACACACACACACACTCACACACACTCACACACACAAAATCGAAAGACATATATTTCTACTTGCAAGTACGTTCCGAATGGCAATGACTGCATATGAACAGTAGCCCGCGTTGAATTGAATTTCACGTACATGTTCAATTTCCAACACAAATTTATATAACGCTTCACACAACGCTTCACACATACCCAATATGAAGACACATGGCTTAAGCTTGTACTTTATAGACACCTTTTCGAATAAACTTTATATTCATTTTTGAAGTCGTTAGTGGTCATCGGTCCGACGAGACGTGCGTTATCTTAATTGGAGTTAGCTCCCGATTCAGCTGCAACCCCTCGGACGCTCACCAAACGACTATTTTGGGAAGCAATTGTTCAATTCCCGATCGCTCGCAGATTTTCTTGTGCGCCATACATTTCATGTCACGAATGATTTATAAGTATTTGCAACACATCTGTCATTGTGAACGCCCGCAACTCTTATTTGTAGCAATATCATCAGCTTCAGGATATCGGAAACGTTATTGTAATAGTACGATATTATGGCCGTATACATGCCATGGCAATGCCTACAATGTAGATATAAATGTCGAAGAACTAATCACTGTTTACATGTATGACAGTGACCTCAATCGCGTTCATTGTTCCATTGTGAGCCAATCAAGACTAATCCAATTATCCAGGCCATGCGGGTAATAAATTTCTCTCTCTTTCCGTCTGATTCAGCCTGTCAGCTGCCAGTCAGTGGTCTGTATGTAGGTAAGAGGGCAAGTCCTCATCTGGAGCACACTACGAACGGTATTTTCCATACAATAGTCATGCGGATTTCGGGTTATAGGTCTGCAGCACTTAATCTGATTTCATGTATATGCTCCAGTGCTTCTATTCTACAGAAGTTTCGTCAGCTATTACTTCCAGTGCACTACAAAAGGAGTTGACAAATAATGACTCAGCTAAGATTTTCGGAATGACTGGAACGGGAAGAACGACAAGGTGATTCACAAGGCCCCGTTCAATTCGCAAGGGCCCAAGTGATAAGGCCTGCTAAGCATGATCCAGCCCATCAAACAATGCGACTGACACGCTACTAATAGAGTATGCATATGAATGTGAACACCATGATCACTGGAAACAAAACGTACAAGCCCAATCGGGAACCAAAGACAAATTTGGTCCTATTTAAATCTATCATCTAGTCATCTGGCAAATCATCTAGTGAAGTAAGGGTAGCGAACTCACTGAACACTCGACTCATGATGAATTAGAATTCTTGAGGTGTACTGGTGCCCTTGTCATCCAGCAGGCTGATACTATACGAATGGTGCACAATCGATTGATAGGACTAGTATAGCCTAGTATACTAGAAGTATAAAAACAATATGGTACACATGGCCCACATGGCAGATCTGGACCCAAGGGTCCTGAGGCTAAGGCTGCTAGGGCCAGCACTGCTGGCAGACGTCGCTGCTTCTTCTGGAGGAAGCGACCTCGGCGCAGGTGTTGGAGCAGGGGCACTTGATTTCCTGACAGTCGGCTTCGCATCTTGACTTGTTTCCGGGATTGCATCAATCGGTGGGGCTATCTCCGTGGCTGTCTGCCTCGCAGTTGCTTGCACAGCAGATCTGGACTCGCCGTTGCTAGTAGTAGTGTCGGTTCTGGGTGCTGACTTAGATATGCGAATATCGGCACAATTCCTGCGGCCAATTTCTGTCGCATTAGCATCATCGCATCAGCATCATGCATGCCAGTGATGTCAAAATCTTGATATTCGCCATCAGCTGGTATCAAATGTAATGTACAGACTAAATGAAATAGAATGAATAAGTAATTTATAAATCCCATTGGGACCTGCTAGTATTAGAGTCAGCATTGACCTACCAGGCCTTAGCTAAGGCCCTATAGGGGTAAAGAGTTTGGGGTTTGATTTGAGGAGACAATGCATTGATGAGACTTCGCATTACTAAGGGTACGTTAAAAAATTGTTTCCTGCCATTGTTATTCATGTTTTTAATGCACGAGAAGTAGATGCATATCATGTGCTATCAGACCATATTTACTTAATGCCTTCGACTGTCCATCAGGCCAAGACTATGTGTATGAAAACTGCGCCTCAAATCACACAATATCATGTAGAAACACCTGCCTTAAGGACCATGCATGCGTACGTCTGCAAGCAGTAAATTATCATTGAAGAGCAACAACCAGACATATCGGGAGTCTTAAGCTTACAAAATGACAATTATCACACTGCTGGCACATATCTTGCAAATTTGAAAGCCGACACTTACTCAACAGAATGCTATTTGGCCCTATATCGTTTTGAAAGCCGCATATGTGCACTGCACTTCTCACCGTTCAAAAGCAATATGTCTATATTAAGTGAAACATTGTGTCGTTCGCACCAGAACTTCTCGGGCTCATACACTTGCGGGTCAAGGTACGTGGTGGTGTTGCAGAGCTCCGGTTCCGGCATGATATTCTCCTTTATGTAATCAGGGTCCATCCCAGGCGGCTGACACGTATGACCAGTGATCCAACGCCACTGCAGTCGTACACTCAATGCGAAGTTGCCACTTAAATGCCAATATTCCCTAACCATAACCCCGGTAGCATCTCTGGAAATAGACGCCATCGAACTAGCAGCTGCATTGATGAACATCACAATTAATCACTGGCTTATTTGATAGGATAAGCTATGTAATTGCATGCATGATTAATATGTCAATGCAAGGCATATGAACCGAATCAAATGTGCTTCCTTGGCTGTGCAATCACAGAGCATCTGTGCGAAAATGTACATCATAGCTTGGGAAAGATGTAAGCTACGAGAATATCAGCTAGCTTGCTGCTAATTGTACAGGAATTGTAATGTAGGAAACACTTTCGCGCAATCAGTATGGAATCTCAGCTGAGCGCTCGCAGAGCCTCCTACATACTTTGGCATTTGGACATTTATGCATTACATATGGCATTACCACAAGCTCGAGAGAGAGGACACAAAGCGGCGCTGGGATGTAACGACAATAAATATGAAAAACATGCAATTTCATAATTATCAAAACTGCTGCTCCACATGGTCTTCTCATTCACAGAACAGTGGCAACAGCTTCAAGATCTTCTCTAGAGTGCCTACATGCTAAGTACATAGTATGAAGGTTCAACTTATACAAATCAACTGAAGATCGGGCACGACATTGCAAAACGTGGCAGATATCTCAAGCTAAGGCATAGCTGCAACGCTTTTACACTGAATCGCTATGATTGTTACACGGTGTATTTGAACGATCGAGGCCTGCAGTCCAGATATGATTTTGATAGACTAGGTAATTTAAATAAGTCGCGTAAGCTTAAGCAGCTAGACATGAACAATTTAAAGCAGTGCTATAGACTTTTAAAAGTCTAGACTTTTGAAGTGATTGCAGCAACATGAGCTAGAGGCATACTTGAAGCACGCAGCGTTCGCACGAAACTTCTTCAGGCAGCTTGTACATAGCTGTCATCAGGAAATCAGCACCGCCATAGCCCTGCGCTGCCACCAAAAACCGCATGAATGCGCTCAGTTGAGTACGCGTGTGTACAGCATACTTCATGCAATGCTGAATATTTGGATGGCATGCTATGTTGCAAAACCAGTGTGCACAAGTAGTGAGCGATCAGTGCCCAAAACCTTTGCACGCTAAGGTGTTGTAAGCAGATTCGCTTACTGATCGACATCACCAAGCTTTCCTGCTTTATTAACATCTGTAACCGGATGAATCACAAGACCCAACAGCGTACTGTGATTAGTAATCACCCAGTTGTCACATGTCACTGACTGTGGCACTGAATGCTGCTCCAGAGGGTTCACAGGAGGTGTGGCCATTGATTACTAGTCATTAATTATCTGTCATCCAGGTCTATCAACGATGTCGACATGACATGTCAAGATGCTCAACTAGTTCTTGATTTGAAATTCGCCACTGCACAGTGCATGTATGCTGATCATCAGCGCCTTCATCAGGACACATCGATGGCTAGCTAGCTAGTAGCAGTACCAGCGAAGTTTAAAAGAGAGCATCATGCCATCCGGAGTCCGCAGGCTATCAGCAACTACTAGTAGCTAGATCGGCATCAATGCCTGCACATGTGGCAGGACTAACCTTACATGTGACTAACCTTACCTTGGGGTACATATACGGATCAGTGCTGTCGAGTAGCTGCAGCTGGTGTTTCTCTAGGCAGCTTTCGGTAAGCTCTTCTGCTTCGCCTTCTGGAGATGGATCTTTCAGCGGGCATAGCCTCATCTCGTAGCGGCCCCACTGCATGCAGGTGAAACATGGTCATGCAGAAGTTTAAGAAGGTGAACTAAGCAGATCCTGTATAGCCTGAGCAGATTCCAGGTCCTGAGGACCTTTACAACCAAACCGCTTCTTTACCACTTTCCCAATCACCACACTGTTATGCGCGCTCCTAAGGGTTACCAACATTACTGAGGTTTCGAGTGATTGGTCATTTGCGATGCTCAATAAAACCAATAGAACCTCGCTCGGCGACAACAGTATCTGGCAGCGGTACTGTAGCTGCTGTACAGTCATACAATATATGCGGGATCCCGGCTGACCATGTCAATTGCAGTTGGTTAGCTGTTGATGAACAAGCATACTATTTACAGTCTGGTTGACCACAAAGCTTTTGGACTGGTTGTGCTTCGCTAACAGATCATCAAATAAGGGTTTCAGGAACAAGAGCAAGAGATGAATTGGGATCTGCATGGCCAGCTGGCCTCAGGAAGGCCACCCACATGATTGTTCCATATTTGTACATCAATTTCGATTTCCTGACCGGTCGTGTAGTTCCCGGCGATTTCTGTATTTGCGAATTTGCCTCCAACTGAAAATCGATCGTCTTTGATCGAGAGGCCCCCACAGACGCTGATAGGGGTCTGGCCTCCACTGCCGGATCCGTGCCTGAATAGCACATGTACATATGCCGCAAAGCTTTAGAGAAAATCCCGAAGTACACTGCTTCATAATCAGTACGGGTGTCAAGCTAGGGGGACAGCGAGGACATCTGCAACTGAATTTTCTGAAAGAAGAGTCTATCCAAAGTTAGTACAATTTTGCTGGCGTATGTGCCACATCGATGACACATGATGTGAGAGATACGACATCGACAGGTTACGACAGATGCCCCCCACCCCCGGGGGGGCCTGGCCTGGCCTGGCCTGGTCGTGCACTTGATTTACTCGAAATGGTCGAAATTATACAACCGCTTTCGGGTTACATGTGCGCTCAAAGGCCACAAGCTGTGCAATTGACAAGAACGAGGCGATTACCCGCATTTTAACGAAGTCTTTCGGTACACTAGTGTACTGCATGCACCCAGGCGCCATATGACTGGCCACTTGACTGCGCACGGCACGCTGGGAAGAAATATCCCTTTCCAGGCATACCTGTTCAAAGACATCTGCTGGAAGAATCCCTGGCTCGTCGCGAGTGCGTTGCGCGCTTTCGGTTGATCCAACCAACCATGTCCGGCAGCTTTTTGCACTAAGCTGACTGTCCACAGGAATGCTGCGAGCAATAATGTAAGCTTCATAGAACCTTCAAGCTTTAATATTGGATGAAGCTTTCATGTGGCTATCCAGCGATGTGACAAGACAAGTACGTGCAACTTGAGCCGTACGGTATCGTGGCTGCAAACGCGTGGAAACGTACAATAGCCTAAAGCAAGTGTTAAATATCAATAGCTAAAAATGATAAATTTCGGTCGGAGAACGATATTGCAAGCGTTAGAACGCGCAACTTCACATTGCATACGAGTGCAACCGCTAGCAGCGTTTATTCACGTGCACGGTCGGTCACGTGCATAACCGTCAGATATTCCAATTTAATATAGAATTTGTGAGATAACTTGATCATGGGCGGTCGGGAGTCTTGAATCCTAGCGACGCTCGTACCTCGTTCATGCATGTGCGCCTGTGACATGCTAGGCCTAGGCCTAGGGTGCAGTTGAATTGCTGATGGCGTGCACCTGCTTCTCATGTGCTGCAGTTAGATCTGGAGGCTCCGACAGATCTTTCTCAGAGCAGCTACAGCTAGCTGCAGCGCTGCAGCGCGCAGCGCAGCGCTTTGGCTAGCTTTGGCATGCTAGTCAGTAGTGTTGAGCGCGAAGCTGACATGTAATCTCCTGATACTGGTAAGGGAGCTCATTGTGCTGCGTGGCCGCAAACCGCACGATGCATAGGTAAGTAGGTCACATACAATGGCCTGAATTCATAGCACGTGCACACCTCTCCAGCTGGCATCGTTATGGCGGATTATTGTGTCACGGGCCCGGAATATTCTTTAATGCAATGAGTCAGGACGTGACATAATTATCAAGTTTTAATTTAGGTAGTTTTACGAATATCATCTCATATATGTATGCCTAAGTTCAGCAGACCGATCGCACAAAGGTTTTGCCATCGCGATCGATCGATATCGTTTCATGTACATATGCGATGCATCGTCTGCGTCTGATTGATACAGATACATATGTCACAGACAGTATGGTGGACGTTCGACAGGAACTAGATATAAAGATCTTTAACTAGTTCTAGAACTGGCTTAAGAAGGCGCCGTTATTAAACTCGAACATTCAATGTCACGTAGACGGGTCCGAAGATTCCATCATGATATACCAATCGGTAAGAATGATCATAGGTTTTGGGATTAATGAATTCGTTAGCCACGGCTTATCAACTAGGACTGAAGGATTTCGAGCAGAGAGCGGTACTCAGTGCGAGATTCACTGCCATGTATTCGTATTTGAATACTAGGAGCTGGCTAGCTATTGCTACATGGTGCAATCACAAAAACATTGTGGTCTCAATTCGGCAAAGCTTTGAGGGCTGTCTTCATGAGAGAGAGAAATTTACCCACATCTGGCCTCAAGGGCCAACCTAGGGTTGGTCAACACCAAAAATGGGTGACCGCCAAAAAGGAAGTACAAAAATGAAGAAGCTGATCAGCCTGTCAAACGACATCGTTGTCATCCTGACCAACCTACTATCAGGATGACATCGCACATTGTCCGAACGAGAAATTTCCTTTGACGACTGCATATTGAGTTAGCTTTCTCGATCAGCTTCGAGGCATAGCTGTGAACTCATGTAAAGTCAATAATAAAGCAGAAGTTCCATTAAAATCCGAGTATACCGCTGCAAATCTGAACACTCGTCTGCACAGATGAAGAAACAGCAAGGCTACTAGAACTACTGATATTTGTTATACCTCATACCTTGTCTATAAATCTACCTTGGAGATGAGGGGTCTCATGGTCTGATCAGTCAGCCACCTGCAGCTGCCAGCTAGGTAGCTCCCAGTTTCCTAAGCTCATGAGGTGGCAGTGGCAGTGGCGGGTTGACCCTTCAGCATTCAACGCTTACGGTCGAAGCGGTGCTCACCCGCCGCTAAATTCAATCATGAACCCCGCCTGTCAGTGCCTACAAGGTATTAATACTATTAATATATTAGTAATCGACAAACATTGCTTTGCATGCATGCATCACATGATCACTGGCAGCATTCAGTGCCAAGTTGATACACCAGTGTGCCGATGCCGATGCACGCATCGATGCTACCAGTACATTCATGGCTACCACTACCACCAGTAGCACTGCTTACTTATGAAGCTGAATTGACCCCTGGGTATTTGATCTCAGGGTCTGATCATCTGCAGTGTCTGCCTGTGTCCAAATGAATGTGGATAAGTAAGACGATGCGCTTAACGTTATGAATCCAGTGGGTACTAGATAAGGGGCAGGATCGTAAACGTTACGAGCGTGGCCATCCGATCATAACTTGATCGCCTTGTGTGAGCTGGCTGACTCATCTCCTTCCGTACATGCACGGCAAATAAGTACGACAAGTATCGATTTGCCCATGGCAGGAGAAACAGATATCATACGAGCAAGTCGCAGGAAATGTGCTGATCCGTGCGGCCGGCCGTTCAACAAGTCGTAAGTCTTGTCACCGCTAATAGTAATAATAGCTGCATGTCGAAATCACGAGTTCCAATCCAAGCCGGCATTCTTATCAGTAATCAGTCATTGAATTTTACGATTTAAGTAGTACGAGTGGTTCACAGTCAAAGCAAAGTTGCAGCATTGTAACATTGTCACTGAACATTTCAGCCTGGCGGAGCGGGCCTGCTGATCGACCTACACCGTTAATTAATCAATTACGATCATCAGATGAGTCATGATGCTCAAGACGCTAATTTCCCACTGCTGACAGCCTGGTACTGGGACCTGTCAGGTACAATGTATCGTACATCGATCGCTGCACACTTACACTTTACTGGCAGTATTGTTATAATGATATATGCGCTTACTTTCAGGAAATTTATTTCATGTTGCTTGGCAAGGAAATTTTGAGCCTTACTTCCACATTAGTATCTTAATTATGTTGTCAATCGATCGATCAGGCAACACTATCAATGTGTAAGTCCTCACCTTTGAGGTCTAAGCTAAAAGCCGGACTACTACTGCATGGTAATAGCCCGTGTTTTGCCACAGTAGTACTGCTAGTAGTGATCGATGATGTGCCACATCAATCATTAAAAGAAAACATCAACCTTTTGGGAACCACCACCGACCATGCGCATCTATTACACTCATCAGTACAACTGGTGGACCCTAGCTCTACATACACATTTTTGAAACCTGAAATCCGTTCATGACTACCTCTACAGCTGATCAGATCAATTAGTGAACATTAATATCACAGGCTGTAACACATGTATTTTTTTCCTGTCCAATTGATGTAATTGAGTTCTACTTCGTGTCCAGCAACTTGCTCTTGCCTAGTAGCTATGCAGCTGTAGCACACATACTACTATACATATCATACTAGATAGCAGTATGCTCTGCGGTGTATTACGCCAGATCACAACTCTCCCACAAGCTTGGTATGATAGTCTACATAGATGCCGTGCTTTGTTGAACTCAGAGATCCTCGAGATCACAGCTTGCAGGAGCCCCGACATTGCCACAAGCTGGAGGTTGTGCGCTTGCATGAGCACCCACTCGCACAGGCCGTCGACTCCCACGGCGCATCCTTACACCTTGCGTCACCGTTGGGGAAGGCGGGGCATGCCATCCCAAACTCGCCACCGCACTGCCGATACAGCGACACGACCTCCACGCTGCATCACATGTAGGCCCACCTCAGTTTCATCGGCTGACTGCGCAGTGATGCTGCCAGCTGGAGGTGTGAGGAGAACCTTGAGACACATGACATACCCTTGAGTGCCATCACCGATGGAACTGGAGCACTCGAACAATGGTGCATTGCATGAGCGGCTCATTGGCACAACCGCTGGTGATGAAATGGCTTGCACACAGGGCTTTCAGGGTGTGTCGTCACATAGCACTTGCACTTCAGGGCTTGCACATTCTTGACTTCGAAGCTGTACCGGCAGCTGTGCGGGAATCTCGAGGCTAGTAGCGCTGTAAAGGGCGGACTTTGGTCGGGTCGGACCTTTCAGTGGAAACGGGGGGTGGTGGTAGCGCGGGAGCGCCTCCTTCACATCGGCCACATGTCGCATGGCAGCCTCGGTTGGCCAACATGTAAACGGAGTCACAGTTACCCATCCTCTGCTCACCCCACAGCATACACCAAGTAAAGCCACCACATTTTTTCATGTGATGAACACATGCGTCTCCTTGCTTGCAGGATTCCTTTCTGGAATGAACCATGACTGACACATGGAATGTTTGGTCGAAGCCTGATCAGGCTTCGCTCAGCTGAGCAGCCAAGGCCCTCTTCAAGGAGGAGGACCGCATTGCCTTCGCAATGGTAACGTGATGGAACACCAACACCTCAGTCTGCTTCGGCTAGACCACTCCTTCAGACCGAAAGAGTGCCTTTGGTCTCTAGGATACATTATGCAGATTCTTCCAAATGAGTTTGTCCTTCCTTTTATGTGCAGACGCGGCGAATTTACTCAGAACAGCTGAAATTAGACTCCTCCGGATTCTGCCAAGCGTATCATCTTTACATCAGAATAAGTACATATCTGTAGATACGTTGCCGCAGTTGCTCGTAATTTTGTCGTAGGTGGACTACAACGAGGGACACCATTAATGAATTTTACATTCAGATTCATATTCAATTTTATATATAATGATTATGAAATATTGTATGCATATATCTAGAACACTGCAGCCAGTAGTGAACAGCACCGACAAGCCAAGGATTCATGGGATGGGTACAGAGACAGAGTGCGCAGCTGTGCGTGGCAACAACACCAGACTGCACCAAAGGGAGGGCACATGCGGCACATGACCATGTCGTGGTGAAGCGCAGCCTGCGCACGATGACTTGTGCGCAGGTTGAGCACTCACCCTCTGGAAGGCGCACGATATGCCGTATGGTGGGACCCGATCATCGCAGCACGAGGGCTTGGGGGGGCCGTTCGGAGACGTGGTGGTGGTGGGAGCTGGTGTGGGAGGCGGCGGCGGTGGGGCCGGAGCTTGAGTCGGCTGCGGCGTCTTTACAGGCCGCGGTGCGAGGGTTTGAGGTGGCAAGGTGCCCCCCTTGCCGTTCCCCTCTGGCTGTGTAATCTCGATGTCAGCGCAGTTCCTACAACATCGCACAGATCCTGCTGGGAGAAGTCTACGTATTGCTCACCGACTCGATCAAAGCAATGTACCGTTTCACTTGGACAGTGAACCCTAGGAGACACCGAGTCGACTTGTAGATGATGGTGGCTGGCGATAGAAAGGTTTTAGGTGTAGCTCGTACAGCCACAGAAACAGGTATCGAGTGTATGTGGTGGAGGGGGGGGGGGGGGGGGGGGGGGGGGG
>JAULKR010083542.1:0-10878 GCA_032356305.1 Prasiola linearis | reverse complement strand
CGCTCGGGTCGTGCTCGGATGATCCTTCCACAGGTGTCCACCTCGGAATACGCGGACACCTATCGTCATCCTCTCGAGCGACCGAGCATAGGCGGTGTTGACCGGACGCTTACAATTCACCGACACGACACCGAAGCTCGGCACTCGGCTGTCGGTCCGCCCTGTCTCACTATGGCGGCGCCCAGCGTCTGCACCCACTCTTCGACCGCGCTGTACCCGTTGCCATCACGGTCGACAGACGCGTCGTCCACCAAGAAATCGAGCCCCACCCGAACCTCGTACGCATCCGGCATCCCGTCCCCATCCCCGTCCACACGCGCACTCCCCGGAGCCATGTAAGGCCACCCCCCCGCATTCAGCCCGCACCGCCCGTCCCCGCCCCGATCATCCGCCGACACGCAGTTGATCCGGTTCCCCGAGAACGACCGCAGCTCGTCCACGATGCGCCGGTCCACGGCATCCCGACGCGGCAACGTCGCCCCCACGTCCTCAGGCAGCCTCGCCTCCAGCTCCCCGGCCGGCATCGTCGTCACGGCCGGTGCGGGATGCCGCACGTCCGTATGCCACCCCACCGACGGATGGTACGGCGTATAGCGGTCATGGTTGGCCAGCGCCCACTCCGGCTGCGACGCGTCCTGGCGCTGACGCCCCAGGTTGTCCTGGAAGAACACTTGCATACCGTTGCCGCCGGTATCGTCCAGGCGCACGTCGGCGAACGCGTTCAGCGTGCGCTGCGCGGGGTCCGCGGGGGAAATGAACGGTATCCAGCGGTTGCCCACCAGGTTCACCCGGGCGGTGGCGAAGCTGGTCTGCACCTGACCTGACAGCCTCACGGGGTGATAGACGAGGTTGTTGACCACGTCCACGATGCCGAACGCATCCACCGACGGGTTGCGCTGGTCGCTGTGGGCCAGCAGGTTGTGGTGGAAGCTGATGGAGTGCACGCCGGGCCCGCCCAGCAGCACGCCCCGCCCCGCCGGCCCCTTCTTGTTGGAGCCGTTGTCGAACAGCCCTTCGGAGAAGATGGAGCGGCTGATGGTGACGTCGTGCGTGTCGTACCACATGTCCATTATCTCGTCCGACCCCCACGACGCCGACACGTGGTCTATCACCACGTGGTGCACCTCGGCCCCGCCCCCGGCGGCGATGGACAGCGCGTCCCGGCAGCAGGTGGGCTCGCCCGCCACCGCGGCGCGCAATCTCAGGTGCTGCACCAGCACGTCATGGGTGGCTATGCGCAGCACGGAGTCCGTGGTGCCCTCGCGCGAGCGCAGCAGGATGCCGTCGCCCGGCGCGGTCTGGCCGTAGATGGAAATGTAAGGGTCGGAGATGCGAATCTCCTCGTCCAGCACGATGGTGCCGCCGGTCTCGAACACCACGATGCGCGGCCCGCCCCGCTCCGCGCACGCGCGGAACGACCCCTCGCCGCGGTCCTGCAGGTTCGTCACCTTGCACACGCGCCCGCCCCGCCCGGCCGGCGTGCGCGTGCCGAACCCCTCCGCGCCCGGAAACACCGGCACGTCGACGGCGGCACGCGTCGAATACGGAACCGTGCCTGAAGCGCCGCCCGGAGCGTCACCGGAAGACCCGTCGCACCCGGCCAGGGCGAGCGTGCAGAGAAGCACCGGCACGGACGCCGGACGGAGGGACGACACGATGAAGGACATGGCGACAGCGAATGTTTCGAAGAACACAAGTCCGACCCGTCGTCGACGATGTCGACGCGGCGGTACCGTGACGCTCAGATTGCCGTTATCCGTCCGTCATTGGAACCCTCACGAAGTTACCCGATAGTTCAGGCACCTCCCGTCGGCCCGGCCTCAGGGCGACAGCGCCGACGGGTCGAACACCAGCGTGCTGGACGGGCTCTCGCCCATCGTCAGGGTCAGCCCCACCGACGCGGGCTCACCCGCCACCTCGAAGGCCGGCAGCACCAGCACGTCCACCGACGCATCGGCGGTCGAGAACGCGACGGCCTGCGCCCCGGGCTCCAGCGTGGGCGGCCACAGCGCGGTGGCCGCGTCGTCGGCCACCAGCACCAGCACCGAACCGGAACGGTTCACCGGCGCGAACGCGAACCGCGTGCCGTCGCCGGTCACCGACACGGACACCCGCTCCGCCCCCACGACGGGCGCGTCCCTGCCGACGAAGCTCGCGGGCGACACCGGCGAGTAGTTGCGCGCCGCGTCGAACGCGGCCACCTCGTAGTGCGTGCCGGGGGCATCCGGCGCGCCGGTGTCGATGTAGGCGGTGGCGTACGCCGTGGTCAGGTAGCGGCCGTCGCGGTACAGGTCGTAGCCCGCCACGCCGCGGTCGTCCCCGCCCGAGGCCCAGGCCACCACCGCGCCCCCGGTCGCCAGCCGCAGCGCGATCACCTGCCCGGGCGCCCGGGGCGAGAGGGTATCGGGCGCCGTCTCCGCGGCGGCCGTGACGGCCAGCGTCGCGCTGGCGCCCTCGGCGGACGTCACCTCGTAGCGGTAGTCCATGCCCGCCGTCACGCCGGTATCGACGAACCGCCCCCGCTCCACGGTGCCCAGTTCCGCCCCGTCGCGCGACACGGTGTAGGACGCACCGCCGCGGACGTCCCAGGCGATGACGACGGCCTCGCCCGACGCGGCGATGCGCCGCAGCCCCAGGATCTTGTCCGCGGGCGCGGCCGCCGCGGCGGCCGGCATCGTGGCGGGAACCTCCGGGGCGATGGACGGCTCGGTCACGACGACCTCCTCTTCCTCCTCCTCCACCGAAGCGTCGTCCGCCCGGGACGCCGCCACCGGAACGGCCTCCACCGGGAGCGCCTCCGCCTCCGGCTCGGGCTCCTCCGGTACCGGGGGGGCGAGCGACGGCATCGCCTCGTCCCCGTCCGCGGCCACCTGCACGACCAGTATCACCGTGCGGGCCGTGCCCAGCGCCTCGTCGGTGTCGGTCTCCACCAGGCGCAGCGGGATGTCCACCCGGCCCGCGAAGTCCGCCTCGGCGAAGAACGACAGCGTCGAGGTGTCCCGGCCCGGCGACAGCCGCGCGGTGCCGCCCTCGGTCTCCAGGGTGTCGTCGTCGGGGGCGTCCGCGAAGCGCCAGCCCAGCACGTCCGCCTCGGCGTCCTCGGCCCGCGAATCCGGTCGCGGCAACGGCTGCAGCACGGCGGTTCCGGCCGGCAGGCGCGCCACGATCTCCGTGGCGTCCAGCAGGACCGGGGCGGTGTTGACCTTCGCGCCCGGTTCCGGCACCACCTCCTGGTCGTCCGGGTCCGCGGGACCGAGCGTGTCCATCGCGTCGTCCTGCGCCGGCACGGGGCCCGCGAGCACGGAGCACAGCGCGGCCGGGACGATCGTGCACGCCCCCGAACGGTTCCGGAGCATCGATCGGAGGGACATGGTGCGGGGGCGCCTGCGGGGGAACGCCGACGATGATACCGCCGGGACCGATCGACCCGACGGCCCCGTGCGCCGGAACGGCCGATCGGGTTACCACACGGCAATCTGCAGGCCAGACCCCGCCGACGGGAATATGACCGGCCATATCAACGACTTGCGGACGACACCCGAAAACCGGCGCGCCATGCTTTCGTCGCACTTGCGTGAGCCGCGCTTTCGTTGACGTATCCTTGACAATCGTTGCGCGCATTTGTTGCAGGTACTTGCCCGGCAGCGTCCCCGCCCCGTCCAAGAGCCTTCCGAATGCCCCGATCCGCCCGGCCGTACCGCCTCGCCGATCCTCGTTCGCCAAGGCTCCGTCACCTGCTGCAACGCCTCTCGCTGGCCACGCTCGCGCTGGGCGGAGCCGACGTCGCGCTGGCCCAGGCCGCCGCGCTGGAGCTGACGTACTACAACAAGGCCCCCGCCACGCTCTCGCGCGAGATAGAAGCGCAGGTGGAGCTGTTCAACCGGGGCGACGCGGCCGTCGACTACGAGGGCGTGGAGCTGCGCTACTTCTTCGACCCCGACGATCAACCGGTCGAGATCCAGGTGAAGCGCTCCGTGCCCCGCGGCGCGCCGGTGAACGCGCTCATCGTGGGCAGCGGGGCCTCCAGCCACGCCGCCTTCCGCGTCGACGGGCCGCTGGTGATCGGCCCCGGCGAGAAATGGTTCCTGCGCTTCAAGGTGGAAGTGGACGGCCCCGGCCGCTTCGACCAGTCGAACGACGCCTCCTTCCTGCCCGAGCGCACCTCCCCGGGCCCCAACCGCGGCATCGAGGTGGTGCTGGCGGGCGGAGGCCAGCCGCCCGCGCCGGATCCCGTCCCCGATCCCCGGCCCGACCCGGAGCCCGATCCGCGCCCCGATCCCGAGCCCGATCCGGATCCCCGGCCCGACCCCGATCCGGACCCGCGGCCCGATCCCGATCCGCGGCCCGACCCGGAGCCGCCCCTCGCGGACGGCGGCTCGTTCGACCTGAAGTACACCAACAAGTCCACCGCGGTCCGCTCGGACGAGATCGACGTGCAGATCGACGTCGTCAACGCGGGCTCCAGCCCTGTCGACCTGAACGGCGCCGAGCTGCGCTACCCCATGGACCCGGACGGCCTGACGCCGGAGATCCGCGTCCGACGCTCGGACCCGGACGGCGCCATCGACGCCTCGTTCGAAGGAAGCGGCGCGGGCGCCTACGCCGCGTTCCGCGTCACCCGCGAGCTCACCCTCGCGCCCGGCGCCCGCTGGATGCTGCGCTTCAAGATCGAGGACGCCCGCGGCGGGGAGTTCGACCAGTCCGACGACGCCGGCTTCATCGCCTCGTCCGGACGTCGCCCGAACCCGGCCATCCAGCTGCGCCTGGCGGGCGGCGACGTGCCCGCGCCCGATCCGGACCCGCGGCCCGATCCGGACCCACAGCCCGATCCCCAGCCGGATCCGGATCCCCAGCCCGATCCCCGGCCGGACCCCGACCCTCAGCCGGATCCCGATCCCCGGCCGGACCCGCAGCCCGATCCCGATCCGCAGCCCGAGCCGCCCGCGGGCGACACGTCGACCCTCGAGCTGGCCTACGAGAACAAGGCGCCCGCCACGAGCTCGCCCGAGATCGAGGCCGTCGTCGACGTCACCAACCGCGGTACCGCGGCGGTGGACCTGGACGGTGCGGAGCTGCGCTACTTCTTCGACCCGGACGGCCTGTCGCCCGAGCTGAAGGTCAAGGTCTCGCGGCCCGGCCCGGCGCAGGTGCGCGGGTCCCTGGTCGGCAGCGGCGCGGCCACCTACGCCGCCTTCCGCGTGGACGGCGCGCTGCGCCTCGCGCCCGGCGAGCGCTGGACGCTGCGCTTCCAGATCGAGCCCGACGGCCGCGGCCGCTTCGACCAGTCCGACGACCGCTTCTTCCTGGCGCAGACCTCCAAGGGCCCGAACCCGAACATCGAGCTGGTGCTCCCGGGTGACCCGGGTGGCGATGATGGCGGCGACACCGGCGGCGCCGCGCCCGTCGCGAACGCGGGCTCCGACCAGATGGTCAGCGTGGCCCGCCTCGTCACGCTCGACGGCTCGGCCAGCAACGACCCGGGCGGACGCATCGTGGCCTACGACTGGCGCCTGGACGGCACCCGCATCGGCTCGGCGGCCGTGATCGACTGGACGCCCTCGCAGGCCGGCAACTTCGACATCGTGCTCACGGTGACGGACGACGACGGCCGGACCGGCCAGGACACCGTCACGGTGACCGCCACGGGCGACGACATCGACGGCGGCGGCGGCAACGGCGCACCGGTGGAGCGCGTGCTCGAGAACCTGACCATCTCGCGCTCCCAGCTGCAGGTGCAGCAGTCGCCCATCGCGGTGCACGGCAACGACGTGTACATCGCCCAGGTGGAGCCCGGCCCCGGCGGCGACGGCACCCGGGCGACCGACCTGCGCACCATGCTGTACCGCGGCACGCCCGGCGGAAACGGCGACTACGCGTGGGAGTCCACGCTGGTGGAAGGCCGCACGGTGCAGGACATCTACCACTCCGCACCGGGGGTGGGCGTGGACGAGACGGGCCGCGTGCACGTCGCCTACAACATGCACAACTTCCCGTGGCAGTACAAGGTGGCCCCGCAGCCCGGCAGCATCGCGAACCTGGAGTTCAAGGGCCAGGCGATCTCGCAGGCCGAGCTGAACCGTCACACGTTCGAGAACCGCACCAGCTTCCCCGACCTGGGCACCGCGGCCATCCCCGGCAACCAGATCAGCTACCCCCGGTTCGAGAACGACCGCAGCGGCAGGCTCTACATCAGCTACCGCTTCGCGGCCACGCCCGCCCGCGGCTTCTCCGACCGCACGATGGGCTCCGGCGTGTCCCGCTACGACGCCCAGCGCGACCGCTGGGATTCCCTGGGCGGCGTGCCGGCACGCGCGGCGGGCGACTTCACCGGCAGCGGTGACCGTGCCGACGCCACGCGCGCCATCGCCGCGGCCCGGGGCTGGACGTCCTACTCCCCGCGCCTGTCGTTCGGCCCCTCCGACGAGATGACGGTCAGCTCGCTGTGGCGCGACGGCACCGCCGGTGCCCAGCAGTCCCGGCCCTGCGTCGTCAGCACCGGCGACGGCGAACGCTTCCGCACCCTGGACGGCAGCTCGGCGACCATGCCGCTGCAGCCGGGCGACTGCGGCAACGTGAACGGCATCGGCGACGGCGCGTCGTTCTACACCATCGGCGACATGGCATCCGACGCCGCCGGCACCCCCCACCTGCTGCTGAGCCGCGTGGGCGGTTCGCGCGAGCTGCATGTGTGGAACGGCTCGCGCTGGACGCAGGAGGAGATGCCGCGCTCGGCCACCGAGATCTTCTTCGACGCCGACGACAACCTCTGGGCCCTGGAGACCGGCCTGACCGTGCACGTGCGCCGCGCGGGCCGTTCGGGGTTCGAGCGCGTGCACGCCGAGTCCGGACGGCGGGACTGCTACCCCCGCGCCGCGCTGGATTCCACCCGCCGCACGGCGTTCGTGTACAGCCAGGCGTGCAGCGCCCGGCTCTCCAGCGTGATCCGCCTCGACCTTCGGGCATTGCTGGGGGGTGAATGAAGACCCGGTGCCACCTAATCGGCGATGATGTGCGTCTAGTCGTCCGTTGCCGGAGTGCCAGCGCATGGTCCAGTTCGTCGCCCCGCCCCACGACCGGTCCGATACCCGGCCCGATGTCCTGACCGGACACCGTCCGGCCGATGACCGTCGCGGGGCCTTCCGCCCCGCGCACGCGCTGCTGCCGCTGCTGGTGGCCACCGCGCTGGGGCTCGGACTGCCGGCGGCGGCGCAGGAGAACCCGCCGGAGCCGCCGGAAGGCGAACCGGTCCTCGTCACCGACCCCGGCCCCGGCGAAGGGGAAGGCGAAGGCCCGTCCGACATCGACGACATCGACGATGCCGATGCCGCGGATGACGCCGGCGAGGCCGGTGGCGACGTCGACGACGCGCCCGACCCGGTCACCGGCCCCGCCGCGGAGCCGGAGCTCGGCGCCGCGGCCGGCGAGGTGTCCTTCACCGAGGACTTCGCCGGCGACTCCCTGTCGCTGGCGCGCTTCACGCGCCCCGCCCGCTCCATCCGCGTGCTGGACGACTCGGTGATCGTGTCGGTGTCCGCCGCGTCCGTCGTGCCCGGCAACCACGACGGCGCCGGCCTGGCCTACCGCCAGGACGGCCCCTTCGAGTCCACCGAGGTCCTGATCCTGCTGTCGGACGACGACGTGTCGGCCCGGGACGGCGTCAGCGCCGCGGTGCGCGTCGACGCCGCGCTGTACCGGATGGTCGACGGCCGCGGGCAGTCGACCACGCTGCGCGCCGCCGTGCTGGCGGGCGACCGCGGGGCGGGCCGCGAGGTGTGGGCCGAGCTGACGTCGGTCACCGACGGCGGCACCCGCAGCCTGCTGGCGGACGTCACGCTGGTGGACGCCCGGGCCGCCGTCGACCTGGGCGAGCTGTTCGAGGTGTCCATCGGGCTCGACGGCGTCGGCGGCGTGCTGGTGTCGGCGGGCAGCGCCACGACCAACCTGGAGCTGCCCGCCCGCGCCGGCGACGTCGACGTCGAGGTAACGTACGCGGGCACGATCGTCGGCGACCGGGACGCGCCGGACGGTGGCGGTGCCGCGCGCATGGCCGCCACGCTGTTCGACCCCTACGTGAACGACGAATTCATCGACCTCGAGGACACCGTGCTGGAACGCGTGCGGGCGGACGAGGCGCCGAACCTGTTCATCGCCGTCGCCGACGGCCGCGCCGTGCTCGACCTCGTCGGCGGGGACCGCGAGACCCGCGTGGCCAGCGTCGTCGCCCGCCACCCCGACGACGCGCCGGCCGTGCGCACCGCGGGCGCCGTGCTGTCCACCGACGAGCCCGCCGTGGCGCTCGCCGAGGCCGACGGCGCCACGCGCGTCGTGCTGCGCGTGCCGCTGTACAACGACACCTTCGACGGGAACTGGAACCTGCTGGAGGGCGACGTGGTGGCCCGCATCGGGCTGGAGCGCACGTCGGCGGGCCTGCGCGCGGTCGCCCGCGTCGAGCGCTTCGACGACGCGGACGGCACCGTGGCCACGCTGCTGGCGGACCACGGGTTCGAGGTGGCCGTGATGCCCGACACCGACTACACGGTGTCGGTGCAGCGCGACGAGGGCAGCGTCACGTTCGACTTCGAGGGCGAGGTCTGGAGCTACGCGGTCCCCGGCGACGCCTTCGTGCCGTGGGCCCCGGCCGTGGCCATCGAGTCCATCCTGGACGGCGCCATCGGCGAGGTCACCGGCCGCTTCGACACGCTGAACGTGGGCGGCACCGCCGCGCCCACCGATCCGCTGCCCGGCCCCGCCCCCACGCCCGTGCCGGGCCCGCAGCCCGCGCCGGACCCGGAGCCCGGTCAGGGAGGCGACCAGGGAACCGACCCGGACGAGATGCCGGGCGCCGGTCCCGGCGACCCGAGCGACCCGGACGGGACGCCCTCCCGCCCGACGGCCCCGGACGGCGCGGCCGTGCCCTCGGCCCCGCCCATGGCCTACGGCACCGCCTACTCCGACAACGCGCTGGAGCTGTTCTGGTCGGCGGCCGGCGGCGCGCCGGGCATCGTCTACGAGATCGAGCGCGACGGCACGGTGCTCGACACCGTCGACGCGCGCAGCTACATGGACCGGAACCTGTCGCCCGGCACGATGTACGACTACCGCATCACGGCCGTGTCGGCCGAGGGCGCGCGCTCCGAGAGCGCCGTGATGGTGCCCATCGCCACGCTCGGCGCGCCCTCGGGGCTGTCCGCCGTGCAGGGCCTGCGCGCGGTGATCTACTCGTCCACGGTGGCGGAGCTGTTCTGGGAACGGGCGGACGACTCGCGGGTGGCCGGCTACCAGATCGAGCGCGACGGCACGGTCGTGGCCGAAGGCCGCATGACGAGCCTGATGCTCGACGACCTGGACCCGCGCGAGGGCGCGTTCCTCGAGGTGTTCGCGGTCGACGCGGCCGGCAACCGCTCCGTGGGCTCCGGCAAGGTATACGTGACCACCGGCGGGCGCTGATCCGGCACCGCCGGGAGGGCATCGAGGCGGCTCGGGCGCGCACGGGCGCGTTGCCGGGCCTCTCCCCCCGAAGCATCCGCCTTGCCTGCGCGGTTTGATGTGCACCGCCTAATGTGCATCGCGTCGCGGGTCCGCTAGGCTCGGCCTTGGTTATCCTTCGCCAGCGTCGGTTCGAGCATCTTGACTCCCTCCCTCATCACCGCCCCGTGGTTCAGTCTCGCTGCCTGCGGCCTCGCCTACGGGCTGTTCGTGTTCGTGGGAGAGTTCCTCGACCCGCTGCGCCCGCCCCGCGGACCGCTGCGGCGCCCGCGCTGGCGCCTGGGCCGGCGCATGGGACTCGCCTCGCTCGCGACGGGCCTGTGCACCTTCTGGCTGCCTCTCGTCACGCCACTGACAGCCATTGGCGGACTGCTGGCCGGGACGCTCGCGGGCGGTGTGACCGCGATGTTCGCGATGGTCATGTACCGCCGCGAAGAGGCCCGGATGTGGATGCACGACGCGGAGCGTGAGGAGCTGCGCGACGAGCCCTACGGCGGGGAGCACGGCGTGCCGGCGCCGGAACGGCCCGCGCGGCCGAGGCGGCCGGCGGGACCCGCGTCGTCCCGGCCGGTCCGGCTGCGCGAGCCCGTCGACATAGAGATCTGAACCAGATTCGAGGACCGGACGCCGAGCGTGGCCATTGCCTGCTACGAGGCGGCCACCCGGACGTGGCACTCGCTCGGGGGCACGCTCTCCATCGCGCCGGGGCACCACGACGGGTCGGTGGACGCGCGGACCGCGCCGCAGAGCCTTGCCCGACTCCAACGTCGGCCTGACCGCGCGGCGCATGTTCGACGTGTTGCCCGTGGGCGACTACGGGGAGCGCTGGACGGTGTTAGGGCGGGCACGCCCTGGGGTCGGACGAGTACTACGTGCCGGAGATGGACGCGGAGCTTGCAGGGGGGAGTTGGTACAGGGCCATTCAGGAAGTGAGGTGGTGATGGAGATGGCTCGGCGGGTGTTGGTTCGGGTTGGCTTCGAGGGGAAGCTCCCAAATCGAAGCTAGGCGAAAGCACAGGTAGATAGACGGCGGACAGGTCATGTCCTGATCGGCACGGTACCCGCGAGACAGGCAACTTCCCTTCTCCATTCAATGGCCTAGTGAGATGGAGCGGCCATCTCCCTCACGAGCCGACCCTTCTGTTCCACGGGCCAACTCCCCCCGACGACAGAGCACACTCACCTTTGGGACAAGGTAGGCCAGCACCACCACTCGAATCTCGATGCCGGGACAGTCCCATTCGTCGAACACGGATATGATTCGGCGTTCGGTCCGACGGCCCGTGGAGATTCGCAGCTTTGCCCAGAACAGCCTTGATCACCGGCATCACCGGCCAGGACGGCTCCTACCTGGCCGAGCTGCTGCTGGAGAAGGGCTACGAGGTGCACGGC
>JAULKR010083431.1:0-10879 GCA_032356305.1 Prasiola linearis | reverse complement strand
CCGACAAGGGCTCAATGGCGACCATCGGCCGCGGCGCGGCCGTGGCGCTGCTGCCCGGCGGCGTCCGCCTCACCGGCTGGGTGGCGTGGCAGGCGTGGGCGTGGCTCCACCTCGTCCTGCTGGTCGGCTTCCGCAACCGCGCGAATGTGATGGTCAACTGGATCTACAATTATGCCACCTACGACCGCAGCGCCCGCCTCATCCTGGACCTGCCCACCGAGCCCCTCGTCCGCTCCGAGACCGGCACACCCGAGTCCCCGGCCCAGATCGGCGCCCCGACCGGGTAGGCATCGGGGCCGGCGGCGCATACTCTTTCTCGTCTCCCCCGCCCCATGCTGACGCTTCTCCGCGATACCCCTCCCCACGTCGTTGCCTACGTGCTCGATGGCACCGCGACGGCGCCCGACATCCGCGGCGTCTACCGCGAGTTGGAGACGGCGACCTCGGACGGCCACATCCACTTGTTCGGCGAGATCACCGGCGTCGGTGGGCTTACGCTGGACGCCGTCCGCGAGAGCCTGCGCGAAAGCCTCCGCGTGGTGACGCGCATCGGCAAGGTGGACCGCTACGCGGTGGTGACGGACGAGGGCTGGATCGGCACCGTCGCGAAGTTGCAGGCCGCCTTCGTCCCCGGCCTCGACCTCCAGGTGTGGCCGCGCGCCGAGCGCGACGACGCACTCGCGTGGGCGTCCGAACCGCTGACACCGTGACGGCCGGTCACCTGCGACGCGCGGCGCGGCTCGCGCCCGTGCTGATCGGTCCGTGGACCGTCCTGGTCTTCGTCTCAGCTCAACTCGCCGGCGTCGGCCCCGAGGACGACACCCTCGCCGGTGACGCCGTCCGCTCGCTGGTGGTCGGCGTTCTCATCGGGTCGGCGGCGGCGTGGCTGGAGAGCGGGCCACTGGCGCGCTGGAGCCGCCGCCTGCCGCTGTGGGCGGCCCTGCTGACGAGGACGGTCAGCTACGCGGCCGTCGTGGCGGTGACGCTCACAGGCCTGATCAGCTTCGGCACATGGCAGCGCATGGGCATGAGCCTCGCCGAGGCGCTCTCCGACGCGGCCTTCCTGGAACTCGTCACCAGTGCTTCGTTCTGGACGTTCCCCGCGTTGCTGCTGATCGGGAGCTTCTTTATCAACTTCGGCCTTCAGCTCCGCCGCGTGCTGGGACCGGAGACGATGAAGGCGCTCTTCCTCGGCACGTACCGCCGCCCCACGCGCGAGCAACGCGCCTTCGTCTTCCTGGACCTCACCGACTCCACGGCCATCGCCGAGCGCCTCGGCCCGCTCGCGTTCACCGAGTTCAAGAACGACTTCTTCGCCGACGTCGCCGAGCCCGTGCTCCAGACCGGCGGGCGCATCGTGCAGTACGTAGGCGACGAAGTCATGGTCTCGTGGCCGATGGCACGAGCGATCCGTGATGCGGCGCCGCTGCGCTTCGTGTGGCTCGTCGAGGACCGCATCGCGGCTCAGGCGGCGATCTACGAGCGGCGCCACGGCTGCGTGCCGGCGTTCAAGGCGGGCGTCCACGGCGGCGAGGTGGTCACGGCCGAAGTGGGCGACCTCAAGCGCGACATCGTCCACTCGGGCGACGTGGTGAACACGGCCGCACGCATCGAGGGCGAGTGCCGACCTCGCGGCGAGCGGCTACTCGTCTCGGCGGACCTGCTCGCCCGGATGCCGCTGCCGGCACACGTGGTGTGCTACGCCGAGTCGATCGGGGCGCTGCCGCTGCGCGGCAAGGCCGAGCCCGTGGGTGTGGTGGCCGTGCGCCGAGGCACTCGCCAGCTCGAAGACGTGAGCGGCGCGGCAAGGCAAGTGGACCGTTCAGGCTCCGTCTGACACGACCAGATCGGCCTGCACGCAGCCCCGGATCCGTCTCGCCGCGTCGCGCTCCATCACTGTGGATACGGCTGCTTCGCGCTTTTTGCGAGCCGTCCCCCGGACCTCACGGTCGACCTCGTTCCGAATTGCCAGACGACGCCTAGTAGCCTCCGCCTCCGTGGTCGCTCCCATCCGTCGGGACGTCGGCCGAGGACCCGTCGTCCGCTCCCGGGCTGTCCTGGTCGTCGGGTCCAGCCGTCTCAACATCACCGGAGTCCCCACCGTCCTCGTCAGGCAGCGAGAGGAGCCAGTCGTCCAGAAAGGCGACCTGTCGTTTGTCCAGTTCTACGTGGGCGTTGTCGGCGAGATGGATGACGTTGTCGCGGAAAGCATGCGCGATGTCATCTCCGTCCGGACTGCCGTCGAGGTCGAAGTCGCGGTAGTAGAGTCCTTTCAGCACGAAGCTGATCGCGGTACGCGGCACGGAGTACCCGCGCTCGGTGACGATGTCCCGTGCCAGACGCGAGGTCTCGGTGAGGTGATAGGTCCGCCCGTCGAGCGCCTCTGAGATGGCATCGAAGACGACGCCGTACTCGACCGGCTTCAGGAGCGGTGCCTGTGTGACGCCGTGCATGCGGCGGATGAAGTCCGCGAGTTCGGGACCGACCTCGACCAGTCGGCCGGGGCGGTGATCCAGCACGGGTGCCTCGTGGCGCTCGGGGTCGTAGACGAAGCCCGGCGAGCCCGGCCCGGTGATCACCTTGAGGCCCAGATCGGGCCGTTCGGCGAGGAAGGCTTTGAAGGTGCCCGCGCGAGCCCACTTGGAGTTCGTCACGCGCGGCCCGACCTCTTTGACCACGGCGTGCGCCACGCTGGCGAGGACGACCGGCGTCGCGGAGGCGCCGACGATCTCGCCCACCTTGGCCGCGATGGCGTCGCCGAGCGCGTTTACAGACGTGTCCGACTCGCTCTCGGCCCCCTCTGCGCCATCGGCTCGTTTCACCACCCATCCATCCTCGCCCTCGGCGACGTCGAGGTCACTGCGCTGCTTCACAACGGCCTCGGTGAGCGCTCGGAGGCTGAAGTGGCCCAACCAGTTGGTGCTGTCGCGAAACTCTTCGAAGGCGACGTAGAGACGAGGCAGCGCCATCGCCTCGACGTCGCCGGTGGTCGTCACCTCCAGCGCGAGGCGCTCCGCCATGCGTTCCAGAAGGCCCCCTCCACTTTCGCTTCGGGCCTGCGCGGGCGCTGACAGGTCGCTGCCATCGAACCCCAGCGCGTCCTCGATGAACTCCTCTTCGGAAAAGACGAGGTCCGCTGCCGCGCGGTACGCCGCCGCGGCCGGGCCGATGGTCAGTGTCGTCGTGCGCTTGTCGTTGGCGCGGAGCCGAAGGAGGACGGGCGTGAAGTCTGCGTCGGCGGAGAATAGGATGAACTCGTCGAGGTGCGGGAGTTCCGCCAGCGCGTCGAGCATCGCCATGACCACGTAGACGTCCGTGCTGGTCTTGCCGCCCTGCGTCAGCGGCGGGCAGTCCACGATGGTGAAGGCCGCGCGGACGAAGTCCGGCCGGTACTGGTGGTACGCGCGGGGGTTCATGAAGCAACGCCGCACCAAAATGCGCCGCTCCGGGTCGTCGGCATCTCCTTCGAGCCACCGTAACCAGCGCTGCGGGTCGGTCGCGAAGCGGTTCGCCGCTCGCGCGTCGATCCGCCGGAGGCCAGAGTAGGCGTTATCGAAGTCGATGAACAGGGCGGAACGCTTCATTCGGGAGTGCACGGGCGAGGTGCCAGAAAGTAGCGAGGGAACCTCCCTCAATTAGGCATGACTTCGGATTGAGAGGTAGGCCCTACGAACCCAACGTAGTGATTTAGGGCATAACGTATCGCATCGCGGTTCTGAAGCCGCTTTCGCCTCGACGCAGGAAGCGGCTCGCAGAGAGTCGTCTGCGGGCCGCACGATGATGCCGGGCTACCGCGCCACCGTCAGCCGGCGTGAGCGTGCGTCCGCCGCGGTCTCGACGCAGACGACATGAAAGCCCGTCGAGCGCCGTGAGGCGTCGAGCAAGAGGTCACGCGCGTTCGCCGAGAGGGGGCCGCCGTGGTAGACCACAAGGTGGCTCGCGGGAGAAAAACACAGGGCGGAGAGGCTGGGCGACGGCACTACACGGAGAGGGACTTACTTCTTCGCTCGGCGACGCGTCTCGCGCCAGCGGTACCACGCGTCGGGCCACGCCGGCTCGCCGGACGTGAACCCGATGTAGGCACGGAGGGCCGTCGGGATCAGGATGATGCCGCAACCGACGAGGGCGATCCACGTTCGGTCCCCGCTCGCGGCGGCCCACTCGAACGCGCCGACGAGGGCCATGGCGAGGCCGATGCCGGCTCCGAACATCCACCACCGACGCGAGCGGTGCCGCTCGATCGATGCATCCGCCTCGTCCCTCCGCTCGAGATCTCGTGCGGCCCGGGCCGAGTCGACCTCGGCGGCAGCCCGCTGCGCTCGGTCTAGGTCTCACCAGCCGACGAGCACACCCGGGCCGCGGGCATCGCCGTCGTCCCACGTGTGCGAAATGCCGACGGCGTCGAGGCGGCGGGTCAGGTCCGCCACCTCGTCCTCGGTGTAGACGCAGTGGCTCTGGACGCGAAACCGCTGGTCGGGAGAGAGCATGGCGCAGGATACCGTGAGGGCTCACGCGCCGGTGCTCGCCTGGACTACCGCTCGTAGAAGAACGGCGGCTCGACGCCGAGCGCGCGGAGGTAGACGGTGCCCTGGGCGCGGTGGTGCACCTCGTTCTCGATGGAGTAGAGGATCTGCCAGTAGCCCGGCCCCTCCCATTGCCCGAATGCGTTGTGTGTCTGCTGAAAGACCGCCGGGTCGAGGTCGGCGAAGAAGGCGCCGAGCGCTTCGGTATCGGCGTCCCACTGCGCGAGCGCCTCGGCGCGGGACGGCGCGGCGTCGTCGGGGCCGGGACCGCCGGTCCACTCGCCAGTGGCGACGCCGCGCGCGATGGGCAGGCCCATCCGCAGCAACTCGGCGACCATGCCGGCGAACGGTCGCATCCCGCCGATGGTGAACGTGGCGTACGCGTCGTCGTCCGGGAAAGCCTCGATGACGCGGCGTGTGAGCCGGCGGTGGCCCTGCCAGTGATCGAGGAGTTGGTCGGGCGTGAGGAAGGGCGTGTCGGGCATGGCGGGCGCGGTGTGTGAGGTCGGCAAGATCTCGCTCCGGAACGCCACCCCTCCGTCACGCTGTGCGACACGTGTGCCACCGCGCGCGACGGCCGGCGTGGCGAAGACGGCGGCGTCGACCCAGGCTCGGCGCCTGCCCACCGAAACGCGTCGAGCGTTGCGCCGAGGCGGGCAGCCCCCGCCTTCGGGGAGGTCGCCTGCGGAATGCGGACGCGCTACTTCGACCATCTCGCTCCCGACCGCTCCGACGACCCACTCGGGGCCTGGACGAACCGTCGAGGACGCCCCTCCTGTGCCCGGCTCCTCCAGCGAAGTGCGACTGGGCGGATAGCTCCCGTCCGACCAGGGTCGCCCTCCCGGACTTCGATCCGGGATCTCCTGCTGGCCGAGGATGCCGCCAAGTCCGACGGTCCGAGCGGGCTAGGCTGTACCGGAACTCAGAGCCTGACGACGGACGCCGTCGCCAGCACGAATGGAACGAGCAGAACGACGAGGACGGCCACCCATCTCCAATGCCGCTCGGCTTGGCCGCGAGAAAGCCAGAGGTAGAGCGCTCCGAGCGCGACGGCAGCCGACCACAACCCGAATGCGGCGAGCATAGGGAGGAACGCCCGGAGGGAGGAGCTAGAAAGTGGGACGTATGGCGTCCAGCCAACATCGCCCCCGAACACATCGATGGCCAGGAGAAGCGTATTCGCGAGCGCCGCTGCGACGAGACCCCAGCCGAGCGCAGTGCGATGATCGGGAGAACGGTTCAAATCAGGCACAAGCCACGTAGCAAATGGCGGCTCACCCACGAAGGGCAACGACCGCTGGCGGTGGTTCGGAGCGCAGGATACACGAGAGGCCGGACGAAGCGAGGACACTCACGCCCTTCGTCAGCGTGAAGCCACGGGTTGCACCGCCCGGCAGAACGCTACGACCCGCTACTCTGGATTCAACAGTTCCACGAACCGGATGACCGGCAGCACTTGATCCGTGGCGGTCTCCGCCACCAGCGTATCGAGATCGCTCGCTGCAAACACCTCCTCGTGGTGTAGAACGGCGACGCGCCGCTCACGCGTGTTGGATACGAAAACCGCGTCGTCGCTCCCGTTCCCATCCAGCCACCCTATCAAGAACGAGCGCTCGCCGCCGAGGCCCTCGGTCGTGCGCTCCCTCCAGTGCCGCTCTACATCGCGCGGGCCGTAGAATGACACGGTCCACGGGTTCGGGTACTCATCCGGGTCGTCCGTCCAGAGGTGAGGGAAGACGGCCATCCCGTTGATCCGGTGACGTCGCTGCGCGAAGGGCATACCCGCGACGTGTCCCCATTGCCGCAGTGCCTCCTCGACGGGCACCGCTGAGTGCGTAAAGTCAGCAAGTGCCCTCTGGAATGCGGTTTTTTCGGCCTCGTAGCTCATGGAGCGAGTGCGACGCGAGGGAGCGGTGTAGTTAGAACGTAAATGGGACACCGTCCGCGGCAATCCCCTTTCAGCGCTCGTTAGACGAACGGGCCGTTTGTAGTATCGGACACATTTGTCCAGGAGCGGCCATCTATAAAGGGGACGCGTCGGATGCCGTCGTCTCCCCGGACTCACTCCCCCGGTGCCGCGCCGAACTGCCGAATCAACTCGTCGAGCAGAGCTCGGCGCACGTCGCCGTGGTCGGCGAGGCGCTCGATGTCGTCGTTGGCGTCGGCGGAGAAGAAGTCGAGGCCGGTCTCCCTGCCGGACAACAGGAAGTCGCTCGTGGCGACGACGTACCGCGCGCCGGGGTCGAGGGCGACGCCGTCGACGGTCCAGGCGCCGGTCGTACCGCCGATGCCGGCGGTCTGGAGGAAGCCGCCGGTGCCCGCGTTGGTCAGGCCCACGTCCAGAGTGCGGGCGAGCGTGGCGCCGGACATCCGGGCCGTGACCACGTCGCCGCCGAAGGGCAGCACGCGGATGGCGTCGTACTCGGTGAATGGGCCGGGCGTGATCACGTCGTCGATGCGGA
Source organism: Prasiola linearis (assembly GCA_032356305.1). Lineage (NCBI taxonomy): Eukaryota > Viridiplantae > Chlorophyta > Trebouxiophyceae > Prasiolales > Prasiolaceae > Prasiola > Prasiola linearis. The sequence goes on along the minus strand of JAULKR010083431.1, from coordinate 3,894 downwards.
CGGAGCCGCCGTTGAAGAGGGCCGCCTGGGCGGGCGCGGCGGCGTCGTGGGCGGCGTTCGCCATGGCCTCGGCGATGAGCGTGCCCAGGCGTGCCGGGCGCGTGCGGATGGTGGACTCTCGGCCGTCGAGGGCTTCCGTGGTGACCGTCGCCACACGTCCCGGCTCGAAGCCGTCGGCGCGGAAGCCGGCCGAGGCGCGCTCGACCCACTCGTCCACGACGGCCGCTACGGCGGGGTCGTCGGGCAAGGCGTCGGTGATGGCGACCAGTTCGCTGGCCACGTCCACGTCGCCGGTGGCGCGGTCCAGGGTCAGGCGGTGGACGTAGACCGTGCGCGCGTTCGCGTCGGCCTTGGCGACCGGGACGGCGCGCCCGCCGCGGCGCGCGTAGATGTTCTCGTGCTCGTGCCCGCCGAGCACCAGGTCGACGGCCGGCAGCGTAGCCGCGACCGTGGCGTCGTCGGCGAAGGCGAGGTGCGTGAGCGCGATCTCGACGTCCGACTCGTCGTCCCGGTCCATGATCTCCAGCTGCCGCCGGATCGCCTCGACGGGGTCCGAGTAGGTCACGTAATCGGCCGGGTTGGAGGCGAGGACGGCGCTCGTGACGCCCAGGTTGAGACCCGAGCCGTCGGCGAGTGTGAGCGGGAGCACCAGGCGCGGCGACAGGCCGACCAGCGCGCCGCCGCTGACGTCCTCGATCTCCACGTTGGCGGACACGTACGCGAACTCGCTCTCGGCGAGGCGCGCGCGGAAGGCGTCCTCGTCGAGGTCGAACTCGTGATTGCCGAGCGCGGCCACGTCCAGCCCCAGCGCGTTGAGGACGGCCACCATCTGCGCCCCGGCGATGCGCTCGCCGTCGATGCGCGCCGTGCCCAGCGCCGAGGGGCTGAAGAAGTCGCCGGCCATCACCGTCACTACGGGCACGCCCTCGGCCTCCAGGCGCTTCTTGAGCGTCGCCACGCGCGCCAGCCCGCCGGAGCGCCCCCCCTCGACGGGCGTGATCTCGTACACGTCGTTGAGCTGCAAAATGGTGAACGAATGCGGCGCCTCCGCCACCGTCGGCGTGGGGGGCGGGACGACGCGTGGAGCCGTTGGCGAGCAGCCGGCGGCGAGGACGAGGGCGGCGGCGAGAGTGGCGAGGCGGAGCGTCATGGCGAGGGGCGAGGCGATGCCGGAACGTAGCGCGCGGCGACACGCCGGGCGTGCCGCTTCGGGGAAGCGGTCGGGACAGGCTCGCACCTCGACCCCGACAGAGCGCGCCCCCGTCCCCCCCCACCACAGTCGGGACGAGGGCGCGCCGTCGCGCGGCCGAAGCCGCTAGCGGATCACGGTGAGGCGCCGGGTGCCGACGAAGCCGGGCGCCGTCATGCGGACCACGTAGACGCCGGCCGCCAGGCCGCCGGTGTCGAGCCGCGCCGTGTGGGCGCCCGTCGCCGCCTCGCCCGTCGCGACGACGACGACGGCCCGGCCCAGCAAGTCGTGGACCGTAACGGTCACCGGTCCCGCCTCGGCGACGGTGTAGCGGAGCGTGGCGTCGCCGCGCGTCGGGTTGGGCGCCGGGGCGAGGAGCTCCGTCGTCACAGCGGGCGCGCCCTCGCTGGCGACCGGCTGGCCACCGAGGGTGAGCGTGAAGCGAGCCGTCGAGCGAGCCTGTCGCGCCGGGCGAGCGTCGAGCGGATTCGCCGTCCGGGCTTCGCCGCCGGCCACCATGAAGGCGTAGGCCGTCGCCGAGGTGAGGTCGACCACGTCGCCGGAGAGGTGGTCGCGCAACGTAGCCGTCGCGTTTTCGGGGAGGCGCGGCCACGTCAGCACTACCTCCGTCGGCGTAGGCTGCCCGTCCATCCACGCCCCGACGCCGACGGGAACGGTCACCGCCTCAGCCGGCGCGAGCGCCTGGATGTCGAGCGGGACGCCGTCGGAAAGCCGGTCCGTCCACAGCCCGAGCGCCGTCGAGGCGAATCCGGCCAGCTCGTAGCCGTCGCCCACGTCGAGGCCGTCGGCGGCGTCGTCGCGGAACGTCACGAAGGCGCTCGCGCGGAGCGTCGAGGCCGGATCGGCGGGGCGGAGGCGGAACTCGACGACCTCGCCCGCCTCGGTTCGTCCCTGGAACGCGCCGCCCGATGTGCGGGCGGCGGCGGGCGCCGTGAGGTCTGGCGCCGCAGCCACGGCCTGTGTCCAGAAGCCCTGCGCCGGCGCGACCAGACCACCCGGCAGGCTGCCCGTCGTGCCGTCGTGCGTCTTGTAGTCGGCGGAGGCGGGGTCCCAGACGTAGAGCACGTCCGACATGGCCGTCCGCGTCCACGCCGGGTCGGTCCAGTCCATCGAGGCCGCGTACGGATTGCCCAGCAGGTTCCAGCCGTCCTCGTCGGGTCCGCTGTCGCTCGTGAAGTCGACGGCGAACGGGAAGGCGCCCGTTACGTCCACGCCGCTTTGGACGAGTGTCTTGGGGAAGCCCGGCGCCTGGGGGCCGTCGTAGTCGTCGTCGGCGAAGAGGTAGGCGAAGATGCCCGTGCCGAGCGCGACACTGTCGGACTGGTCGCCGGGCACCTGGTAGCCCGCCTCGGCGGCGCCCGGCGCGGTCTCGTCGTAGAGGAAGACCGTCGGCGTGCCGAAGTCGGGCGAGTCTGAGCCGGGGAAGCCCTGCGTCCAGCGCTCGGCGAGCAGCCCGTCGAGCGTCTGGTCCAGCACCGAGGGCGCGATCATGCGCCAGCCCTCGGCGCCGGCAAACGTCGTCGTCACGCCGACAGCGGTGACCGTCACCACGACGTCGGCCGGGTTGACCGTCACATCGAACGCGTAGCCGTCCGGCCCGGTGACGTCGGTGAAGGTGCCGGTGACGGAGGCGGCCGTAAGGATCGTGTAGCTGTCGCCGGCCGACGGCAGGGCGTCGTCGGTGAGCGACAGCGCGAGTGTGCCGTCGAGGGTGGCCGCTCCGGTGACGGTGAGTTGATCGTGGTCCGTCCCGGGCGTCGCACCGCCGAGCGCGATGGACAGCGTGGCGGCGGCGGGCGGCGCCCACGGCTCGCCGCTCCACGTCAGGATTCCGGGCGCATCCTGGGCGCCGGGCGCGGTGTCGCCGAGGTGCGTGAAGGCGGAGCTGGCGAGGTCGAGCGTGCCGTCGCCGCGGACGATGCCGCCGGGCTGGTGGTCGAAGGGCGCGTTGACATCGAACGTGTTCCCCTCGGCGAAAGCTTCCCGTTTGAAGCAGGCCAGTTCAACGCGAACGGCATCGTGGCTACGCCCGCGGGCCGTTACCTTATCGTAGTCAACACCTTTACCGGGGAACTGTACCGCATCGATCCCGATACCGGGCGGGCACGCCTGGTCGACCTTGGCGGAGCGTCGGTGCCTAACGGTGACGGCTTGCTCCTGCGGGGTGCGCGGCTCTTCGTGGTCCAGAACTTTCTGAACCAGATATCGGTCATTGACCTGAGCCCCCGGGATTTCCTCAGGGGTAGGGTCAAAGAAGTGCTGACCGATCCGGATTTCCGGATTCCGACCACCGCCACCGCACGCGGGTTTGATATTTACGCGGTTAATGCGCGCTTCGATGTTGCACCGGCCGGACAACCCGCTCCGGATACTGAATTCGAGGTGGTGCTGGTGGATCGCTAGGGCCTGGACGATGGAGAAATTTCTAGCGATTTCCGTAGTCGTATCCCAACCGCATGAGGTCCACCATATCCGGCGTCAATTCCCCGGGTCCCCCGAGGCGGATGGAGTGGCGGAATTTCTTTTTCCCCATGTTATCGGGAGCGGAGCGGTGTAGTAGCGGGCTGTGGATGACTTCGTCGGTAAAGAAACTTAGTTCCAGCACCTTGGACATGGGACGGACCACCATCCAGGCCCGTTTGTTGGTGAACATGATGGCGCGGCGGGCCGGGGTAATGGGGTTG
>JAULKR010083320.1:342-10880 GCA_032356305.1 Prasiola linearis | reverse complement strand
CGCTCCAAGCTATCATCGGCTGAATTTTCTACCTGCTGCTTTCTTCTTGTCTTTCGCTTCGCTGAAGCCTTAGGAGGTGCTGTCTGATTAAGAGCCTGAATAACTTCCAAATTAATTTGGTTGAGACGAGCGGTACTTACTTCACCGGTGTTACTGAGAATAATAACCGTAAATTCTTCTTCGGGGTAGTACGCATGAAAACCGCTAAACCCTCGTATATGTCCGCTATGAAAAATCATATTAACCGCACTTTGGTTGGCTAGTGGGATTTTGGCTACTCCTAATCCGTAACCGTAGCGGTTTTCGAAAGGCGGAATCCATTGTTGGTTGACATCGGTGTAAGGACGTATCATTTGCTCCACCGATTTTTGCGAAAGTAAGTTACCGCTAAATAATGCCTGGCTCCAGCGCAGCAAATCGCCAACGGTACCGTAAAGATTACCGGCCCCTTGCAGATTTTGCATATACATACTGTAGACATTCTCATACCCCTCCGCCGTTTTCGCGTAACCTGAAGCTCGTAGGGGAATAATTTTTTGGCGATCATCCACCCCAATGAACTGAAGTCTGAGCGGTTCAAAAACTCTTTCTGCAAATACCTCCTCAAAAGATTGTCCCGTAACTTCTTCCACAATCAGGCTAAGAATCAAATAACCGGAGTTGTTGTACTGGTACTGGGTGCCCGGCTCAAACTCCAAATCGCCGCTAGCAAACTTAGTGACCAACTCATCGCGGCCGTATTTACGGTATAATGAATCTGACCAGATGAAAGGCAAGCTGGTATAATTTGGTATACCCGACTGGTGGGTGAGTAACTGATGTAGCGTTACCTGCTTACCAATATCTTTACGATACTGAGGATAATAATCAGAAATGGTTTTATTTAGCTTCAATTCTCCTTCTTCCACCAATTGCACCACCAGCGCGGCGGTGAACTGCTTGCTGATAGAAGCCAGATTAAACTTCGTATCTACTGTATTGGGAATATCCCACTCCCGGTTTGCCAAACCAAATGCTCCCTGATACAGAATTTCAGATTGATGAGCAACCAATACGGCACCCTGGAAATCATCCTGCTGAGCGAATTGCTGAAAGATTTGTTCAATCTGAGGCTCGGCTGCCGAGGAAACCTGTTGACTAAAAACTGAAAAATTTACAATCAACAACAGAAATACCGTCAGTACTAAAGGCAAATACTTATTCATAGTAGAAAGAGAAAAACCAAAATTAACAATTCTTCTAAATTTGCGTAACGCTAATCATACCCATTTCTCCAAATAATAGTATCATGGGAAAAGTATCTGATCAATTTTCTTCTAGCCAAATCCAATGGATTCAGCAGCAACCGATGTATTTTGTAGCAACGGCGCCACTGCAAGCCGACGGTCACATTAACCTTTCTCCTAAAGGTTTAGATAGTTTACGCATTCTGGACGAAAAAACTGCGGCCTACCTGGATATTACCGGAAGCGGTAATGAAACTTCGGCCCATATTCAGGAAAACGGGCGAATTACCTTTATGTGGTGTTCATTTGATGGCAAACCTAAAATATTCCGAGCTTACGGTAAAGGTGAGGTGGTGCTACCGGATAGCGAACGCTGGCAGCAACTTATCTCCCATTTTGAGGAATTGCCGGGAGCACGACAAATTATTGTAAATCATATTTACCAAACGCAAACCTCCTGCGGTTTTGGAGTTCCGATTATGGAGTTCAAACATCACCGCGATACATTGACTGATTGGGCGACCTCTAAAGGAGAAGAAGGTATTCAGGAATATCAGCAAAAGAAAAATACGCAGAGCCTGGATGGCCTGCCAACCCCATTGGGTGAAGTAATGTAAATAGCTATTGACTTTATATGAGTGATTTTTGAAGTTGATTATCATCATTCATTATTCCGCTACTACCAGCCGGAAGCCCACTCCGTGAATATTCTCGATCAGAATATCCCGATCTTGCTGAAGGTATTTTCGCAGGCGGGAGATAAACACATCCAGACTACGGCCGGCAAAGTAATCGTCATCGCCCCAAATAGCGGCCAAGATATCTTCGCGTTTTATAACTTGGTTTATCCGTGAACTCAAAAATCCTAGCAGTGATGATTCTCGCTGCGTTAGGTCGCGCACTTCATCCTGATAAATTAATTGCTGCTGCGACTCACAAAACTGATAACTTCCGATTGCCAACAGTTCTTTAGAAGAAGCAACTCGGGTACGAGAAGGCTTGCTTCGCCGCAAAAAGATATCCACCTTCAGCACTAACTCTTCAATACTAAAGGGCTTGGTCATGTAATCATCGGCTCCTAATTTGAGCCCGGCGATGCGGTCTTCCTTTAAACATTTGGCCGACAGGAATAATATAGGAATTTGGCTGTTGAGTTGTCGGATTTTTTTCGCCACCGCAAACCCATCTACTTTGGGAAGCATCACGTCGATAATGCACAAATCAATTGCTTTTTGCTGAAAAGCTTCCAGGGCTGACTGCCCATCAGCACAAGCCACCACCTGATAGTTCGCTAACGATAGATTATCTTGAGTTACATAGCGCAGACTTTCATCGTCCTCTACGTAAAGCAGGGTTGCTTTGAAATTTATATCCGTCATAATACCTACATCAATTAACGTATTCGTTGAACTTAGCTAATAATCGGAATGCCAATAGTGAAGCGAGTACCTTCGCCCAATTCACTTAGCACCGATATTTTCCAGCGATGTAGTTTGCAGATTTTATCTACGTAATAAAGTCCCAGCCCAAAACCTTTGACATTGTGCTGATTTCCGGTAGGAACCCGGACAAATTTGTGAAAAACTTTAGAAACGTATTCGGAGGGTATTCCTCTACCCTGGTCTTCTATAATAACGTGAACTTTATCTTCACGTTGCTCAGTTCTCAGCAAAATTTTAGCCGGCGAGTCGCTGTACTTTACCGCGTTATCTAGTAAATTCTGAATGATGTTGCGGAAGTGCATAGGGTCCGCAATAATGCTGAGATCCTTTTCCTGTAGTTGAGTTGCTACTTGGGCTTGCCCTTTGTGGCGAGTTTGAAACTCCCGGCAAATCTCGTCTAATTCCTTGGTTAATTGTACTGTCTCGGTATGCAAACGTAAGGCTCGTTGCTCTAACTTAGCCACTTGCAGCACCTTCTCTACCTGCCCATTGAGCCGTAAACTTTGATCTTTAATGATGCGAGCGTAGTCCTGCAAACGCTGAGGCTGCTCACTAATGCTGGGGTTCTGTAATACATCGGCCGAAACGTTGATAGTAGAAATAGGAGTTTTAAACTCATGGGTCATGTTATTAATGAAGTCTTTCTGAAGCTCTGACCAACGTTTTTGCCGAAGAATAATGATGATGGTGTATCCGAAAAACAGGATAACCAACAGCAGTACGGCCGAAAGCATAAACCAGGTATCCATTTCCGAAAACACGTAATTAGATTTATTCGGAAAAACCACACCAAAGTAATAGGTATACTCATCATAAACAGGGAGCCCCTGAAAAGTACGCTCACTTACTTCGGAGGTTAGTACACTCACCCGATTGCCACAAACCATCTTATTCTTACGGCAATCGTAAATAGCGTACTCAAAATCAGCCATGACATCGGCCTTCACCAGCGTTGTTTTTAAGTAATGTTCCAGCACATTGGCATCTACCATATCGGTTAGTTCCACAATGTAGTAGTCATCGCTCATTTGCTTTACCGGATGCCCGAGCGAAGCCATGCTTTGGTAGTGATCCGCTAACTTAGCAGCAACCTGCTTCAGAGCGGTGTAGATCTGCTGATTTAATTTACGCTCTTCGGCATTCCAGATTTTGATCACCCAAAACGACTGAGCCGCGACGATCCCTAATACTGTGATGATGCCGAATGTAACCACCCAACGTACAGTCACATTTTTCATACTTACGAATGTAACGACTTTTAAGCATTCCGTGGGCACATTAACATTTCGTTAACATTGTTTAGGTTTTTGTTAACAGCCGATAAAAAACACCTTCTGTACCTTGGGGCTATCAATTTTCTTTCACTAAATATTAATCATCATGAAAAGTGCACTAATTATTATTTTAAGTCTTGGGTTAGCAGTAGGCGTACAAGCGCAGTCAGCGTTGTCATTGGCCACTGCGTCATCTTCAGAAACCAAACTGCTGGCATGGAGCACCACTTCTCACAACTTTGGCGACATCAAGCACCAGCAGCCCCAAACAGTCTCCTTCACTTTTACCAACAATACTACTGAGGCGGTAGTTATCACCGAAGCGAAGGGTTCCTGCGGCTGCACAGTAGCCAGCCATACGCAACAGCCCATTGCTCCCGGCGAAAAGGGAACAGTAAAAGCCACTTACAATGCCGCAAAGCTAGGTGCATTTAACAAAACTGTTGCCGTAAAAACGACCGCTACTGATGAATGGCAGCATCTGAAAATTACTGGAATTGTGATAGAATAGTACATCACTAATCAATTCTTATAAAGAGCGCCAGGTTGGCGCTTTTTTTGTTTTGACAACTTGTGTATATTTCGTTAATCCAAAAAGGAAGATTGGATCACGCCAATCACGAATAAATATGACTTCAGTGCTTCGGCTTCTTGTTTTATTTACATTTATCTGTATTACCTACAGTTCAGAGTCATTGGCTTCGGTACTAGCCCAGGTTCCCTTCAGTCTGCATAACAATCATATTTTTGTAGATATTCAGGTGAATGAATCTAAACCTCTCAGATTTATTTTTGATACTGGCGCTGCCACCACGGTCATCAGTGAGGATGAAGCCGATCGGTTGAATATTGCTCACGATGGATTTTCTACCGTCCGTAGCCGGCGAGGCCCCAAGTTCGTATATTACTCCAACTACAATGAGCTGACCATTGGGCAAGTTGCCTTATCGAGAGTGAAGATGGTACACTTACCCCTAGAGCATCTGTATCGTGCTTTGGATACCGAAGTATACGGTATTATCGGTCAAGACATTCTAAAAAAATATATCGTAGAGATAAACTACGACCAGTCAGTAATCGTTTTTCACGACCCCACTGCTTTTTCTCCCCCTAAAAACTATCACCAGCAAGCATTTGATCTAGTAGGTGGACGCCCCTACATAGAAGGTTCTTTCCGATTAAATAATGGCGAATTGCTAACGGGCCGCTTTCAATTAGACAATGGATCAGGTTCATTCGTAACGTTGTACTCCCCCTTCGTTGAGGAGCATCATTTGACCCGTAAAGTAGGACGTACCCAGCAGGTTTATACCATGAACTTTTCGGGCGCGGTTGATCGCAACTTTGCCGGTCGCCTAGAAGAATTTGAGTTTGGCTGGTTTAGCTTGTCCGACATTCCTATTCGTCTCAATCAATCTCGCTACTACAAAAAAGCTTTTAAAGATGGTATTGGCCACATTGGCAATGGTTTGCTGAAACGATTCAACATTGTGTTCGACTACCATAATAAGCGATCGTATTGGCAACCCAATCATTCGTTTGCCAACGACTTTAAATTAGCGTATTCCGGCTTAGTCGTAAAGTCTGATCAGGAAGATGAAAAGGTGGTAATCCGTCATGTTTTTGAGGATTCCCCGGCAGCAGAAGCCGGATTTACCCCCGACGATGAAATCGTTGAGATCAATGATGTTTCGGCTAGTGGACGCAGCAGCCATGAGGTGCAAGCATTACTGAATCGTCAAGCTCCATTGGAAATCACTATTCGTCGGCAGAATCAGGTTAAAACCATCAATCTCTATCCATTGGCACTGTAATTTAGTTACTTAGTGCCATGAAACCCTTCATTTTTGAGCAAACCCGCCGGGTGCTACCCGAAGACCTGGACGCCATGCAGCACGTGAACAATGTGCGCTACGTGCAGTGGATACAGGATGTGGCCGAAGCTCACTGGAAAAAACAAGCTCCGCCCGAGATGCAAAAACAATTTATCTGGGTAGTGCTAAATCATTTTGTGGAATACAAAAGTCCCCTATTTCTAGCTGACCAAGCTTTGTTGAAAACTCACGTTGGTGACTTGGCTGGGCCGAAATACGGTAGAATTGTAGAAATCTGGAATATGCAAAAGGAAGTGCTTTGCGTAAAAGCCGAATCAATGTGGTGCCTACTGGATGCAAAAACCCAACGTCCAAAGCGAGTGACCGACGAAATCCGGAAGATTTTTGAAGAAATTGACTAAGCAATCCTTATGGGTTTGTAACTTTAGGTTTGCGATTGGGTTCTGTTGCAACAGTCTAATTTCTAAAAATATCGTATGACAACCGATAATAACGTAATCATCGTAGGTGCCGGACTCTCAGGCTTGATTGCTGCTCTAACACTAGAAGAAAACGGAAAATCAGTAAAACTACTGGAAGCAACTGACCGCCCCGGTGGTCGAATTAAAACGGATGAAGTAAAGGGTTACCTGCTGGATCGGGGATTTCAGGTGTTGCTCACCAAATATCCCGAAACACAACGCTATCTTGATTACGAGGCCTTGCAACTACGCTCGTTTGTTCCGGGCGCAATGGTACTCAACGACAAAGGAAAACAGGAAATCATCGACCCTAGCCGGGTGCCTTCGGCCGCTTTTAAGACATTAACTGCCAAAGTAGGCTCACTGGGCGATAAGCTAAACATACTCAAAACAAAACTGCGGCTTCAAGGGGTGGAAGTTGACGAAATCTTCAAGCAATCGGAGACCAGCAGTTTAGCAGCAATTCAGGAATACGGATTTAGTGAAGTTATGCTTCGTAACTTTTTCCAGCCGTTTATGGCCGGCATCTTTTTGGAAGATGAACTGACTACCTCCCGACGAGAATTTGATTTTGTGTTCAAAATGTTTTCGGAAGGAGATACGGCAATTCCTGAGCGAGGTATGGAAGAAATTCCCAAACAGCTTGCCGCCCAACTACAACCAGACTCACTGCTAACCAACCAAATGGTACAGTCTATCGAGGATCAGACAGTTACTACAACCAACGGGGAGACATATACCGCCGAGCAAATTTTATTGGCTATTGAACCTAATGAACTATTAGCCAAGTACGCTAACACTACGCCCGAAAGTCCACATCGCTCAACCGTAAATATGTATTTCACCGCTGATCATTCGCCGATTGACAAACCACTATTAGCTCTGAATGCCCGCCCGGATCGTTTAGTTAATAATTTGGTAGTGATGAGTAAAATTTCTACTGCCTATGCTCCCCCAGGTAAGCACTTGGTCTCAATCTCACTGAACGGAAAGCATGACGAAAGTGACGATGAACTAACCAAAGGAGTTCATAACGAACTAGCAACTTGGTTTGGTGATCAGGTTGAAGCATGGCAGCATTTGAAAACTTACCGTATTGATTACGCTCTACCCAATCAGGATTCAGTAAGACACAATTTACCAGAAGAAAAATGTAAAGTTAGGAATGGATTATTTGTTACCGGTGACTATCTACTAAACGGCTCCATTAATGCAGCTATGCGCGCTGGTCGGCAAGCCGCTGAAATTATGTTGAAAAGCTAAGGTTCATTTTCTAGCATCCAGTCTTTATAACTCGCACTCCTTCATCCGCCAAAAACGGTAGTAAGACAATAACATAATCAGTTGTCAACTATCAATTTTCAACTGGTATTGCTTATCTTACATCTCGCTCTACAACCTAACCGTATATTACCGTGCGATCATATCTACTTATCTGGCTACTTACCTTCGGTGTAACCTCTGCTTTTTATTGTTGCTCCCCTTCTCAAGGACAAACAGAATCTCCGCCCAACATCATTTTAATCATGGCTGATGATATGGGCTATTCTGATCTTGGCTGTTATGGATCAGAAATTCAAACCCCCAACTTAGATCGCCTGGCGAGGGAGGGCATGCGCATGACCCAGTTTTACAATACGGCCAAATGCACCGAAACCCGCGCTACCATGCTTACCGGATTGCATTTTCAACAATCGGATAACCTCAATATATCAGACAATAATGTTACGCTGGCCGAAGCGCTAAAGGAGAATGGCTACCAGACAATAATGAGCGGTAAATGGCATCTGGGGAATTGGTCGGAAGAGGTGGACACTCCTAACAAGCGAGGGTTCGATGAGTACTTTGGCTTCTTGTGTGGGGCTGTAAATTTCTTTACCGGACGAAACTACAAGGACGACATAAACTACATGCGCAAAAATGAAGAAGCATTTGAAGCTCCCGATGACTTTTACACTACCGATGCCTTTACCGAATTTGCCATAGAGCAAATATCAAAAACAAACGAACAAAATAAGCCCTTCTTCCTGTATTTAGCCCACAATGCACCTCATTATCCTCTCCAGGCACCGGAAGAGAATATTGAGAAATACCGAGGAAAGTACGATATGGGATGGGATAACCTCCGCCAAGAAAGGTTGAAGCGCATGAAGGAGTTGGGAATTGTGCAATCCGATTGGGAATTAGCTCCCCGAGACTCACTCTCCCCTGCCTGGAGCGATTTAAGACCCGAGCAGCAGCAAGAGGAAGCTGAATTGATGGAAGTGTATGCTGGGATGGTGGATCGGCTGGATCAGCAAATTGGCCGTTTACTCAATCACCTGGACTCACTGGATATTGCTGAAAATACGCTAGTCATTTTTCTTTCCGATAACGGAGGCTGCCCCTTCGATGCCAATCACTTTCCTCTCGTACCTCCCGGCCCGGCTGAATCTGACCGAACCTACGATGCCGAGTGGGCGCAAGCATCTAATACCCCTTTTCGTAAATACAAGCAATGGATTCACGAAGGAGGCATTTCTACTCCTATGATTATTCGCTGGCCAGGAAATATTCAGGCAAATAGTATATCAGAACAGCCGGGTCAACTGGTAGATATTATGCCGACTTTTCTAACAGTTGCCGGAGCAGCTTATCCTCAAGAGTATAAAGACCGAGAAGTGCTACCGATGGAAGGGGTTAACTTACTTCCTATCTGGCAGGGAGAACAGCTCTCACGGGAAAAACTTATGTTCTGGGAATACCGGGGCAGCCGGGCGGTACGCGATAGCAACTGGAAGCTGGTTGGCGAAAGAGGCGGACCGTGGGAGCTATACAATTTGGCCAAAGACCGCACCGAGATGAATAACCTGATCGATCAGGAGCCTAAACGCGCCAAATCAATGATGACCGCTTATGAAAAGTGGTCGGATCGAATTGGTGCGCACAGCACCGAAGAGTCAATGGCGATGCCCCTAAATCAGCAAGACCGCTATCTATACGAAGAAGAAATGGAGACCAGTTCTACCAACGAATAACATCAAATTAATTTGAAACACCTACATAACTAACGGCATTCAATTCTTCTACCCATGTCCAATATCTTTGAGTCAACAGTACGCTTATCAAGTTTTTTAGTGACACTATGCTCAATTATCACTTCAACTTTTGCTCAAGACGGTAATGAGATTCACGATCCTAATATCGTAGGTGTTAATAAGATCAAGCCACATGCGCTGTTGCTTCCCTACGACAGCCCGGAGCAAGCTCAGCCAAACCAAGCTGAAAATTCACCTTACTACCAGTCGCTGAATGGCACTTGGAAGTTTCAGTTATCTGAGAACCCTGGCAGCCGCCCCCAAGAATTTTACTCTTCTGAGTACGATGATTCTAATTGGGAAGATATCAATGTGCCCGGCGACTGGCAGATGCAAGGCTACGATATTCCGATTTACCTCAATCACCCCTACGAATTTACCACCGCCGAGGGCGCTTCTCAACTACCACTTACATCCGACAGCCGGGAAGTAAGAACTCCTAATCCACCGGAAGTACCCACCCAATGGAATCCGGTAGGCTCGTACCGCCGCACCTTTAGCGTTCCCGAAAACTGGAGTGACCGCGAAGTTGTCCTGCATTTTGGCGGCGTAAAAACCGCTTTTTTTGTGTGGGTTAACGGCGAATACGTAGGCTACTCGGAAGATTCCAAAACTCCGGCGGAATGGAATATTTCTGATTACTTGCAAGATGGGGAAAACACAGTAGCTTGTGAAGTGTATCGGGTAGCTTCCGGTTCCTACCTGGAATGCCAGGACTTCTGGCGACTGAGCGGTATTGAGCGCGATGTTTATCTCTACGCCACTCCTCAACTGAGCGTGCAAGACGTAGCGGTTCAAGCAGAACTGGATAGCACCTATCAAAATGGTTTTTTCTCCGCCAAAGTCATCATGAAAAACCGAAGTGATGAATCTTTCTCTAACAAATCACTCAAGCTGCAACTGTTGGATGCCACCGGCAATATAGTATACGAGGAAGAACAAACTATCACCGTAGATAGCGATGCCGAAGAAACCTTTATATTTGAAACTGAAATAGAAAATTGCAAGCCGTGGTCAGCGGAATCACCCAACCTTTACACCCTTCTAATTACTCACCAAGGCTCGGCCGACAACTCTCCCACAGTGAGCGCCACCCAAGTTGGTTTCCGCTCAGTTGCCATTGAAAAAGGACAACTACTGGTGAATGGTCAACCCGTACTGGTCAAAGGAGTGAATCGGCACGAGCACCATCCCGAAACCGCGCATTACATTCCTCGCGAAAG
>JAULKR010083319.1:4496-23256 GCA_032356305.1 Prasiola linearis | reverse complement strand
ATGCTAACCACCACAGTGATGATTCGCCTGGGGCGGGTGCACGACAACCGCATGGTAGATATGCAGTTGAGCAACGACAAACTCTGGGAGCGGGGAAGCCTTATGCTTCAAGAGCAACTCAGCATTACCGATACTGCGGCGCGCAAACTTCTCGAGCAGCACGGCAGTGTACGGGCAGCTGCGAGCGCAGCAGGCACACAAACGCACTAATGTCCCGAGCTCAAGTATTCATTAACATAGTGCACATTCTTTCATATGTAGCCTGTCAGCTAGCGTTGGCGGGCTTACTTCGCAACACCTAAATGAAGCAGCCTCTAAATCCTGCAACTACTGCCCTTGTGCTTGTAGATGTACAAAATGACTTCTTTCACGCCGACGGTGCGCTGTCGCGCAGTGGACTGGCGCTGAAGGCGGGCAGGCCGTTTGTAGAAACCCTCATCAAACTGTGTGAGGGATGCCGCGATGCCGGCGTGCTGCTAGTAGGCAGTGCATTTACCCTAATCGCCAACACCAAAAATGAGGCGCTCGTGCCGCAGTTTCTGCGGGACGTAGGTATCAAGCCGCTGCGCGGCGACTTTCAAGTCAGCAAATGGGGACACCAGCTCATCGAGGAGGTGCTGCCGGTGGAATACATCGTCGACAAGACGGGGCCGTCTGCATTTTTTCGTACGGAACTCGACATTATCCTGCGCCACAAAAACATCGAAAGCGTTGTGATTGCAGGCTTAAACGGCACTCGGTCGGTAGTTGCTACAGCTTACGATGCGTTGGCGCTTGGCGTACGTCCGGTAATCGTGCAGGACGCAAGCACAGACTACAACGACAAGGCACACGCGGCATTGATGGCGGCGCTCGGCGACGTCCTCGATGTAAGTACTGCGGCGGATGTCCTAGCTGCTGTACGTAAAGGGAACGCTGTATGATCTTGCAGCGCGCCTACCAACCTAGTCTAAGCCAGAACTCACACTCTAAGGCAATGCCGTTTGGCTGCTGCCGCCAAACAGGTACATTCGCTACCGCTGAGTGGGTAACCCATGCGTGGGACCTCCAGTCAGTTTGACCCTGAAGCACTATGAACACGAACTTTACACTTATTCGCCTTGCCGTTGTCGACGACCACCCCATCGTTGTGGCGGGACTTCAGTCTATGCTAGCCAATCAGGACGGCATCAATCTGGCCACCACGGCGGCGAATTTGAAAGACTTTCAGGATACGTGGCCCAACAGCTACGACGTAGTGCTGCTCGACCTCAACATCCCAGGCGAGAACTATACCGATAACATTGCGACGCTCCGCGAGAAGTACCCACAGACCCGCATTGTGGCCTACACCAGCTACGACTATCCAGACTTAGTCCGTGAGGTGCTGGCGCTTGGGTGCACGGGGTATATCCTGAAGCAGGTTTCGCGTGATGAGTTGGTGCGCGGTATTCGTGCGGTAAACCGTGGGGAGGAGTTTGTAGGCACTGACGCACAAGAGGCACGAAGTGCGCGAGCAGCCCGCAAAAGCAGTGAGGCAGGCAGCGGCAGTGCGCTGAGGGATGATTTTCAGAAGCAGTTGTTGTTAAGCAAGCGCGAAAAGGAAATACTTCACCACATCTCGAAAGGGCAGACCTCGCAGCAAATTGCAGATGTACTGTTTATCAGTCGCTACACCGTGGAGACGCACCGCAAGAACATTCTACGCAAGCTAAACTTCAACACGAGCACTGAGCTGGTCAAGTTCGCTGTGCTGCAGGGACTGGTGTAAACCTCACTAGCCGAGGCCCTACGCCGCGCGGAGGTACTACTGCACCAACTTCACGTACGCCTCGGTACGGTGCGCCTCTACGATGGCCTCCGAAAACTGCTTAGCCTCGGATAAAGCAGCAAACTTGCCGACTACCACACCCTGCTTAGCAGTGTAGTCAAACCGGACCACCTCAACATCCGCGTAGCCGAGCTCGACGAATTCATCGCGCTGGCGCTCGGCATTGTAGTTTTTACGAAACGTACCCACAATCACCCAGTAGGTCTTACCAGGCTCAGGAACAACATCAGGCTGGTAGCGAATCTTAGGCACACCTGGTGTGGCCTCACTAGGAACTACAGGGCGGACCGTGCGGGGCGGTGGCACATTCACGTAGTTTTCTGCCTTAGCAATTGCGGCCTGGCGTGAGAGCACATCGGCAATCGCGGCTGCATCAGGTACACCTACCACCGCTATCTCAGTTCGGCGATTGACGCGATGCTGCTCCTGGCTGCAATCAACCCCATCGCGGCAATCGTTGAGCAGGCGCGTCTCGCCGTAGCCACGTGCCCGCACACGCGTAGGTGCCACACCAAGCTCTTGCACCAAGTACCGCTGCGCTTCTATGGCACGCCGACTACTTAGCTGGTTGTTGAACGACTGTGTACCGCGGGCATCGGTGTGACTACCCAACTCTACGTGCATGTCTGGGTACTTAGCCATGAGGGCTGCTACATGGCCTAAGTCGCTACGTCCCGCCTCCCCAAGGTAAAAGCCACCATACGCATACGTGACGCTCGGCAACTCGATGATTGTAGGCTTCTCGGCAAACATGCGGTTGGCTACCGCCTCAGGAGTCTCTGCGTTTGCGCTAGGAAGTGCAGCGTTGCTTCCAGAGGTCGGTCGGTTGGATGACTGCCCCGGTTGGCGCTGCTCGGCGAGTATGCCAGCAGCCATCGAGGGATTGTAGCCGGTAGTGGCCAAGGGCTGCATGTCTGCCTGCCCGGCGGTGCGCAAGTACAGCGAAGTAGACATGGCCGCCCCGTCGCTGCTGCAAGTACCATCGCGAAGGTCTACCGACCCTGGCCCCGATCGCTCACCGCCTAGCCCCTTGGCTATGAGTCCGTAGATGTCGCCACATGGGAGACAAAACTGCGCGATGCCCGTTTCGTCGGTGAGCTGTTTGTTGCTTGTGCCTTCGAGTTGGCCGTCGTACTGCACGCTGATGCCTGCGAGTGGCTGTAGCGTCACCTCGTCGAGCACTGCAATATCTACGCGGGTACAGGGCCGGGCTTTCACCATCGCGAGGGGCAGCGTCAGGGTGCCTTCACCCACGTTGAGTGGTAGCTCGAGCGTCTCGTAGCCATCGAGGCTTATCGACATGAGGTACTCACCTACTTCCGACTCAAACGCGAGTTCGCCACTCGCGCTCGCGCGGACTTGATTGTCTTTGCTTGCCTTGACGATGATGTTTCCATTTTCGCCGATCAAGCCCTCACGCAGTGCATCGGCCAGTGTGATGGTGGATGTGTTGAGGTAAGTGAGCACTGTATTATCGAGCAGCTTACCCGTGGAGGCATCACTTACTACCAGCTCTAGTCTAGCCGTAGAGGGCTTGCTCGGGTCGCGGCTTACATCGAATGTGTAGAGGTCTGTTTTGCCAGCGCCAGTGGTGCGTGTCGAGGCAAATGCTCCGGCTTTGCCACTTGCGTCCAACACCAGCCCAAAGTCATCGGCTGAGGAGTTAAATGCCTGCCCCATAGACAAGCGTTTGCCCCAAACTCTGCCGCGCGGACTCGCCATGTACAAATCGTAATCCTTGTCCGATTGAACCTGCGGCTTACGGTCGTCCACTGCCGAAACGTAGTCTTCGTAGTATACTTCGCCGGCATACTCCATTGGGTCGGCGGCTATTGCTGCGGCGAGGGCTTTGTCCCCGCCCGGGGACATCACCACGCGCACGCCATTGGCTAGCTCTTCGGGGGTTGGTGCACGATTGAGGCCAAGCTGCTGCGAACTGCGCGGCTTGCCATCCGACATTGTTGCCGTGCGGCTGGCGAAGTACAGCGTACCGTCGTCCGCCAAAAACGGGTAAGCATCGTCTCCAGCGGTATTAACGCCAGGGCCGAGGTTGTACGGAATGCCACTACTGCCGTTGGCCGCTAGCGGCACAGCCCATAGGTCAAGTCCACCGTAGCCACCTTCGCGGTCGCTTGCGAATACGAGCATGTCTGCCGCAGCGGATAAAGCGGGCTGGGTTTGGTTGGCTGTGGCGTCATTAAACGGCAGTTCCTCTACTGCTTCCCAGGAGCCAGACGGACCGAGCGTGGCCGTAAAAATCCGCTCGCGTCTCAGCCTGCGTATGCGCTTCTTGCCCTTTACGCCTGCTGGCGCCACGGCGCGTGTGAAGTACACCCGGGTGTAGTCGCTGTTAAACGTAAGCGAGCTTTCGAGTAGCGTTTCGTTGAGGTCTTCGGCGTAGCGCCCTTGGTCGATTAGTATATCGTTCAGATCCCTGGCCGCCCAACGTAAAATGGCCGGATCCATCTTGTTGCGTCGCCGCCACATACGCTCGCGCAGAGAAGTAGGAGTGCCGCTGACGTATACCAGGCCGTCGGGTACAAACACGGGGGATTGCTCCTGCCCGGTCGTGTTTAGGTCGTCGGCAGGCTGTACCTCGACGATGTCGTTTTTACCAACCAACTGTGCCGACACTGATGAAGACCAGCAAAAAAGCACGACCCCAACTATACTTACTATTCTCATATTCAATCTTGAGCACAGGGTACGGAAAAGAATAAGCGCACCCTTAATGATTATCTATATGTGTTAGTATTGTTAGCACTTACTAGCGCTGGAGTATACGCGCTACTGTACCGTAACTACTTGCACTGACTGCAAGTATTCAATTTTAGTTTCTAGTGGATAAGTGTTGGTAGTGTTTGCACCGTCTTTACAATTGGTATTGATGCTTGTGGGGGTTTGCGGCTGTACGCGCTAACTGCGATGTTTGCGCCTAGCTATGAGCAAAGCCAAGCCAAAATTTTACGTCGTGTGGGTGGGCGCCAAACCTGGGGTCTACACCACGTGGTCTGAGGCCAGCGCGCAGGTTGCGGGTTTCTCCGGGGCGAAGTATAAATCCTTCACCTCGCACAGTCAGGCGGAGGCAGCTTTCGCCAAAACCCCTTCCTCCAGCACCCCTAGCCCACGCAAGGCAAGTTTTAGCGGAAGCGGAAGCGGAAACCGTGCTACTCCAACACGTGGCACCAACCCGAACGCCGCCGCCATCATCAAGCCCAGCCTAAGCGTGGACGCCGCCTGCAGTGGCAACCCTGGCCTGATGGAGTACCAAGGTGTGAGCACCGCCACCAAAGAACGGATATTCCACAAAGCGTTTCCGCTCGGCACCAACAACATCGGGGAGTTTCTCGGACTTGTCCACGGACTTGCCTGGTGCCAAGCCAACGACTTACCGGAGATGACCATCTACACCGACAGCCGCATCGCCATGGGGTGGGTGGCAAAAAAGAAGTGCAAAACCACGCTCAAGCACGGGCCCAAAACCGCCGAGTTACTCGACATGGTGACCCGCGGTGAGGAGTGGCTCAAAGCACACACCTACCGCAATCCCATACGCAAGTGGGAAACGAAGCTGTGGGGGGAGATACCGGCAGATTTTGGCCGCAAGTAGCAGGCGTGCGCTAGGCTACACCCGATAAAACTTCATTCGGTAGTCCGAGTCCACCTGCCCTTTCTTAATCTTTTCGAGCTTACGGTTGACGAGTCGGCGCTTGAGTGGCTTTAGCTTTTCGGTGAATAGCTTGCCCTCGATGTGGTCGTACTCGTGCTGAATGACCCGCGCGTTGACGCCGGTGTAGTGGCGCTCGTGCACGTTTCCATCGAGCGTTTGGTACTTAATCGTCACGCCTTCCGGGCGCTCCACTTCACCGCGCACGTGGGGAATGCTGAGGCAGCCTTCCTCGTAGGGCCAATCCTCCCCGTCTTCTTCGATGACCTCGGCATTCAGAAACGCGACCTTAATGCCTGCTCCTGGTTCCATTTGGGCGCCGTCCTCTTCTTTTTCGAGCTGCACGGTGTCCACTAGAAAGATGCGCCAACTTTTGCCGATTTGAGGTGCGGCCAGTCCCACCCCGTTAGCGGCGTACATGGTCTCCCACATGTTGTCGATGAGGCCGGGCAGCGCCATGTCGGTAATGTCAACGTGGGTGGCGCGGCGCTTAAGTACGGGGTGCCCGTAGGCGTACACAGGAAGTATCATAGGAATTAGACGGATAGCTACAGGCGAGTGCAAATTGGCAGTTGGTTACCAGATGCCTGCGTCGCAAAGGTACCGTTCGAGAATGATGCCGGCACTCACAGAGTCGAGCGCACCCTTCTGCGCGCGACGTTTCTTGCCTACGCCAGACTCTCGCAACAGTGTACGTGCTTCTTTCGAGCTGCCGCGCTCATCTTGGTAGGCCAAGGTTAGGCCAGGCAGCTTCTTAGTTAGCCTTTCGGCAAAACGCGCAATGTCCTCCTGCACCGTGTTTGGCGTACCGTCGGCGTGGAGGGAATGCGTGAGCACCACGATGTCGAGGTCGCCACCGGCGTGCACCTCCACTATCTTTTCGAGCAGTTGATCGGGCGCCACCACGGGTTGTGGATTTACGCTGAGGCGTAACGGATCGGTCATGGCGATGCCGCAGCGCTGGCGGCCGTAATCTACAGCGAGTATGCGGCCCATTAAGTGCTGAGTTGTTTCCAGGCTGCTGCACCCAGCTTAGCAGCGGCTTGGCTTACCCATGCAGCCCCGTGCAGTGCATCACCGGCGAGTGGCAGACCACCCTCGAGGTACAGCGCGTGCTGCAAGTTTCGTACGCGTCGCCGCTGCACCGCCACATCGCCCTCTGGGTGCGGAGCTATCGAAATAGCATCGACACCGGCCGTGGCCGCAGCGGTGGCCCGCACCGTTGCATCGATGAGATATGCCTCTGCGGACTGACCGGGCGCGGCGCGGACAATGGTGCCTAGCAGTTTGAGCACAGGGAAGGGCTGGCTTAGCCCAAACGCATCGCACAAATTAGCGAAGCCAAGGCGCAGGGCGCGCAGGCCAACGAGTGTGTGTAGGTAGTCGGCACCGAGTTGCACCCGTAGCGCTAGTCCTGAAGCTACCACGTCTGCATCCTTGGCGGGGCCAATTGCGTCGCGCAGCACTGCCATCTGCGCAACCAGCTGCGCAGTGGCATCGCCCGCAGTTGCACTAGCTGGCACATGCAGCAGCATGTGCGCCTTTGCAAACTCCTGCTTCGCTGCCGACAAGCGCGCGCTAGCCTCTGCGGGCTGCGGGCAGCTAAGCCACAGTTCCGCCTCGGTGCGCTGGGCTTCAGGCACAACCCGCTTAGCAGTTGCCAGCGCGTCTTCTGCGCGAGCCCCGCCGATTATCGTCAGCAAATAGTCGAAGCGCACGTCCGCAAACTCCGTGGGCGCGCGTGCCTCCCCTACCCCACCTGGCAGCCATAGGCCGGTAGCCCCGCCTTCAAGTTCGGTGAGTACATCAGCGAGGCCGAGTGCATCAACCTTGTGCAAGTCGGCTACGATGCTCCAGCCGTAGCGTCCGAATCGTGTCCCTCCGGAAGTATCACCGGCCATCGTTGCGTACGGTTCTACTTGCAATCCACCGGCAAGGTCGATGTCTATACTATCGAGAGATGCGCCACGTAGCTGTCGGGTAGCCGCTGCGCGCCAGGCGGCAGCGTCCGTACGCGGCAGCCGCTGCAGCAGCGTATCAAAGTCTTCAAGTGGCTCGGCCTCCTTCATGCTGCGGCAAGGTAGCGTCACGGGCAGCACAGCAGTACAGCGGCACGGACACTATCAGCGATGCCGCGTTCAGTCAAGCCACCCTCTTATATCTTCAGTCTTCAGTCTTCAGTCTCTAGTCTTGAGTCTTACATCTAAAGTCTTAAGTCTCTAGTCTTTCATCTTCAGTCCCTCCACTCGCATGCAACGCATTTACCTCGACCATGCCGCCACTACGCCCGTAGCCCCACCAGTGCTGGAGGCGATGCTACCGTACTTCACGCAAGTGCCCGGCAACACTTCGAGTCGCAGCCATGCGTTTGGGTGGGAGGCGGCCCAAGCGGTGGACGCCGCGCGCGAGCAACTCGCTGCCTTGCTGCACGTAGAGGCCGCCGAGCTCACGTTTACGAGTGGCAGCACCGAAGCAATCAACCTAGCGCTGAAAGGCATTGCGCACCGCTACGCCAGCAAGGGGCGCCACATCGTTACCGCTACTACCGAACACAGCGCTGTGCTGGATGTGTGCGCACACCTCGAGCGGGAAGGTTTTAGCATAACCTACGTATCGCCAAAGCCCTCAGGTGAGATTGCGCCCGCGGATGTCGCCGCGGCCATACGCGACGATACCACGCTTGTATCGCTGATGTGGGCCAACAATGAGACGGGCGTACTGCTCGACGTGGCGGCCGTGGGGGAAGTCTGTGCCGAGCGCGATGTGCTGTTTTTTTCGGATGCAACCCAAGCGGTGGGAAAGATTCACGTTGATCCGCGGGCGGTAGGCGTACATGCATGTGCCTGTTCGGCGCACAAGTTTTACGGACCTAAGGGCGTGGGTGCACTTTATGTAAGTGCGCAGGCGCCCCGCGTGGCGATTGCGCCACAGCAGCACGGTGGCGGCCACGAGGGGGGCATCCGCTCGGGCACACTCAACGTGCCGGGCATTGTGGGTATGGGAGCGGCTGCGGTTTTGGCGAAAGCTGAATCAGAGGAAGTAGCCGCCCGGATGCTAAGACTGCGTTTGCAACTCGAAGTTGCGCTACTTAGGGAGCTTGACGAGGTGCTGATAAATGGCGCTTCAACCCCGCGCCTGCCCAACATTAGTAACCTTTCGTTGCGGTTTACGGAGGCAGAAGCACTGCTCAGCACCTTTCAGAGAAGCCTGGCCATGAGTACGGGCAGCGCTTGTTCGAGTGCTGATTTGACGCCGAGTCATGTACTCCTCGCTATGGGACTCAGCCGTGAAGATGCGAAGGCCGCAGTGCGCATCAGTTTAGGTCGTGACACCACCCAAGCGCAGGTGCTTACCACCATTAATCTGCTAGTGAGCGGCGTTAAAAAGCTACGCGCTGAGAGTCCAGTTTGGGAGCTTTACCAAGACGGGATACTCGAGTAGCAACCAGGCGGCCCCACGGCGCGTACTTTGCGCACATGCTTTTCGTCGACAACACCGCCAAGCAGCAGATTGAAACGATCCGCGTCAAGGACGGGCTCACGCCCCAACACTTCGTGCGCGTAGGCGTGACGAGCGGTGGCTGCTCTGGGCTTACCTACAGTATGAGCTTCGATGATGTGCTCACTGAGGAAGACCAGGTGTTTGAGGACAATGGCGAGCGAATCGTTACTGACTTGCGCTCCTTCATCTACCTCGCGAATACGCGGTTGATGTTTCATGGCGGTTTGGATGGAGCTGGCTTCACGTTCGAAAACCCGAATGCCTCCCGCACCTGTGCCTGCGGCGAGAGCTTCAGCCTCTAGACTTTGCCGAGCGCACTGGTCATTCAGCCTGCCTTTTTGGGTGACGTTGTGCTGGCTACCCCACTTGTAGAAAGCTTGCATGCTGGGGGCTACACCGTAGATATGCTCGTGCGCAAAGGCAACGAGTCGCTGCTAAAGGGTCACCCCAAAATTCGAGCTACGCTGGTCTGGGACAAGCGTACAAGCAAGTACCCAAACCTCCTACAAATAGCCAAGCAGGTGCGCGCCAACGCATATGACGCGGTTATAAATCCGCATCGGTACGCAAGTTCGGGAATGCTTACTGTGGCCAGCGGAGCCCCTCACATTTGCGGCTTTCGCCAAAACCCGCTGTCGAGGTTTTATAGCCTTGCTGTCGTACACCGCATCGACGGCGATCAACACGAAGTAGACCGAAACCTCTCTTTACTCGAGGATCTTAACGTCCCGTTGCTGCGGCAGCCCCGGCTCTATCCAAGCGAAGCAGATACCGCAGCGGCTCGCATACCGAAAGCGCCTTACGTAACCGTGGCGCCCGCATCGGTGTGGTACACCAAAACCTACCCTGCAGTGGCATGGTCGCGCCTCATTGCAAACCTTGGTGATAGCATAGAGGTCCACCTCACCGGAGCCCCGGGCGACCGTGCGTTGTGTGAAACGATCGCGACGGCGAGCGGCCGGCGATGCATCGTTCGCGCCGGAGAGCTGTCATTGCTTCAGAGCGCCGCGCTGATGCGGGAGGCCCACATGAACTACGTCAATGACTCAGCGCCGCTGCACCTCGCCAGTGCGATGGATGCGCCAGTGACGGCGTTTTTCCTAAGTACCTACCCGAGCTTCGGGTTTGGGCCGCTGAGCGTCAGTGCCAGCATCCGCCAAACCCACCACGAGCTTGCCTGTCAGCCCTGCGGACTTGTTGGTAAGCGCGCTTGCCCACTTGGGCACTTCAAGTGCAGCGAGATAGCACCGACGCCTTAGCGGCTTGGGGTGACGCCGTCGATAAATTGCTGGAAGAAAGGCTTGCCCGAAAGTTCGGCCTGACGCTGGTTTCGCTTGGTAATCCCGTCAGTCGACGTGAGGTGTCGCGTCGCCTGCTTGACGGCCGCGGTGCGCAGCAATTGCAGTATCGGCAAGGGTGAGCGATGAACGTAGTGCGCTACATCGTTGCTCGCCAACTCAGCGAAGACGAACTCTGGATGAAAAAGTGCGAGCGCGAACTCACCGTCCAGCTCTTGCTGAAAGTATGCTTCAACTAATGCGGAGAGTTCTAGCAGCTGATAGAATTCAGCGAACGCGGGGTGTGTGAGTACGACCAGCGTTGTGGCTGGCGACTCATTGTCCAGCATCTGCAGGGCGCGACGCACTACTACCTCAAGGGCGGAGGCGAGCTCTGCATCGCAGGATTCTAGGTACACTTCATCTTCGAGCCACGGCGCGGCTGCGTACGGGCAGAAGTTCTGTGCTATGACAACACCCTCTACCCACCGCTCGACTGCGGCTAGCGCGTCTTGGGGTACCGGCATGCTGTTGTTTGCGGAGTCGGCTGGACTGCGAGTTATAGGGCTATGACTTCGGCTTCTATGTCGTGGCGCTCGATAATTCTGGTAGCGAAGGCTTTGTGGCCGTGGGGCGCGAGCAGAAACAGCTTACCGTTTTGGGCGCTAGCGACGGCACTGATAAGCTTCCACTTGGAAACGTTGTGGTCGGTGGCATCGTCCTTCATTGCGATTTCGAAGTAGCTCTTACGCTTACTCTTAACAGCAGTGATATCGGGGGCCATGATTTCTCCGCCCTCTGTGTCGCGGCGAAAAGTGCTGGGGGCATCAAATCCATCGGCGCTCGCACGGATCTTGTCGTAGCCTTGGCTTTTGACCCACGTGATAGCCTTTTCGAAAAGTTCTTGGTCCTTGGGCATCGTGACCGGGGGGGATTAGCAGGGCTAGCAGCGGCGTATTGTAGCTGCTAGCTCGGTGAGTGAAGATACGGGCGAATATAGACGCGGTATTTGGTGACACCACCTAATCGAACCGACTTCCCTAACAAGCTATGTTTAGGGCGTTGGCTTGGCATACCTTTGCGAAGCGCAGTCAATCGCCGAGTTAATCAAGTTCCATGGCCATTATCAAGCAAGAAGCACATTCGACTCAGCCCAATCACCCTGAGAATGAGCCTACTACGGGAACTCCTATGGACTGGATCATTTTTGGCATTTCGGCCGTGATCACGATTGGCCTACTCATCTTCATGCCCACCTGGTTTTGGGTGACGCTACCCTTTATGCTCACCTTCTTCGTAAAGGCGATAGGGTACATGTAGTCATCCGCCTAGTAAGCTTGCGTTAGAAGGTTAGCGTTTTGGTAGTTGAGCTGTGGTGAAAGCCACCTCCTACAACTACGCCGTTGTCTTTCACGGATGGCAAAAAGCTGTCCCCACCGCTTGAGTCTCCTTCGGCACCCGCTTCCCGCTGCGCTGCCGAAGCATCTATCTTCTTGGTCTTCTTAATGATCTTGACAGCATCGCTGCTAGGAAGGACCGGCCTTCCCGTGCGCCGCCCAAGAGTCCAGATAAACTCAGCTCCCAAAAAGACGATCTGGCTGGAGTAGTAGGTCCAAACCAGTAGCGCTACCAAAGACCCCGCGGCGCCAAAGCCACTCGTGATGGTGGAATTACCAATATAGTAGCTGATGCCAATGCGGCCCAGGGAAAATAGGATGCCCGTAAACAGCGAGCCCCAAAGCACCTCCCGCCAGTGGATGCGCACATCGGCGAGGTACTTGAAGATGACAACGAAAATCGCGGAAGTAAGCAGTAACGAAACGAGCGTACCAAGTATCGCCAGGCTTATCTCGCCTCCGGCAGAGAAGTACTCACCAATCTTGTTGCTGAGTCCAATTGCTACAGCGTTGACGACCAACGATACGAGTAGCACGAAGCCAAGGCCAACAACGATGGCGAACGCGGTGCCTCTAGCCTTGAGAAAACCTACCACGCCATTCTTAGGCTTGCTCTCAATTTCCCAAATGGAGTCGAGGCTCAGTTTGAGCTGATTGAATGCCGCAGTTGCACCGAAAATCAGAGTACCGATACTGATCACGGTTGCGACGAAATTCCCGTCTGCCGTCGCACTGGCCTTCACCATCGTTTGGATGGAGGAGGCAGTCTCTGCGCCCATGAGTCCTTCGAGTTGCGCGAACAGCTCTCCCGATACAGCCTCCTTGCCAAAGAAGAAACCTGCTAGGGCGACAACGATGATGATAATCGGTGCAAGGGAGAAAGTGGTGTAGTACGCGAGGGCGGCTCCTTTGGTAAAACCGTCGTCCTCGATGTAGGCCATAATCATCTCCTTGGCGAACGAGAATATATTCTTAAACATGTAGCTATAAAGGTTAAGTCACACAAACACACCAGCTGCCCAGAGCCGACTATCGGGTGTAACCCAGATTATCGTCAATTGCTCGACATCGACGCAAGGAAAATTACCAAGCTGATAGTTAGGGGACGCCTGATAGTGGCCAGCTTGGGCGGAATATGCGTAAAAGCAATACTTATATTGATGAGATAAAACCTAGGCGGCAAATTTTACGATGTGCTGAGGAGACGGCCTGCCGAAGCTATGCTACACCGTAGCTACCTACATACTTAAGACGCCTAATATCCTGATATGCCTGTTACTAATTCACCGCCTTCCACCGCAGAGCCTACTGCGGATGCGATTGCCTCTCCTGGCCTCCGTATCCGCAACCTCCGGCTGCGCCTCAAACTCTCCCAAAAAGCATTTGCAGCGCATATGGCGGTGCGTCAGTCGACGCTAAGCCAAATAGAAAACGGGCACTACGCGCCCTCGTACAGCTCTCTTGCGAGACTTGCCGAGCAAATTCCCATCGACTGCAACTGGCTAATTCGTGGTGTCGGAACCCCTTTTGGAGAAGGGACCACGGGTGAGGTTTTAGCGAAAGCGAAACCTGCCTTTGCAATACGGGCCATCACTACAAAAGCGCTCGCCGGCTACTCAAGCGATCACCGCAGTGAAACCTGGCTCGCAGCGCAGCCCTCGTACACCATTCCAGGTTTCGATAGACCTGGAGACTTTCGCGTATTTCAATCGCTGGGCGAGAGCATGGAGCCCACCATTTTCGATCAGGATTTTCTCATCTGCGAACGCATCGCCGCCAGTGCTGACTCCTTTATCGGTCAGGTGGTGCTCTGCGTGACTGCCACCGAGTTGCTGGTGAAGCGACTCGTAAATTATACCCATACCCTTAGCACGCTCACCCTCGGAAGTGACAATCCGCGCTTTAAGGCAGTCGAGCTCGGCCCCGACGTGGTGCTCGAACTGTGGCACGTGACCGGTAGGCTGACACGCAATCTCTCGCCTGGATTAGCCAAACAAGATTTCCGGATACGCCAGTTGGAGGGCGCAGTTGCTGAACTGAGAGAAAAGGTCGAACTGCTCCGTAGTCGCAACTAGTAAGCTCAGGCCCGCGCTTGGTCAATCAATTCGATGGTCGCTAGTTCGTACGGTGCAAGGGCAACGCCGTTGTCGTGCTCGTCCCAAGGCGCATCGGGCAGGGTGCGAGCCTTGGCTGCTTCCAGCACAAGTGGATGGATGTAGTACTGGCGGCACACAGACACCGTATTGCCGAGTTCGGCTGCTACCATTTTAACGAGCCTCGACTCCAGTTTGCCCCGGCCTTTGAGGTCGTGCAGCCGCTTGGCTTCCGGGTAAAGTCGCACCGCATAGCTGGTGCCGCCCCAGGTACGGAAGTCCTTGGCACTGAACCGCTCGCCCATGTGGCGGTGCAGGTAATCGTTGACATCGCCGCTGTCGAGGTCGGCGGGGTTGCCATTTTCGTCGAAGTAATGAAACAAGCGGTAGCCGGGCAGGTCAGCTACTTCGCGCACCAGCTTTTGCAGCCGTCGGTTTTTGATTGTCACCCTGCGAAACTTGCCACTTTTACCAGAGAAGCAAAGTCTAAGCTCAGCGTCTTCCTCGGATTGCACGTGCCTGCGGCGCAGGGTGGTGAGTCCGTAAGTATCGTTTTCGGCTTCGTAGCGTGCGCTACCTATGCGGAGGTGAGCCTTATCGAGGAGACGCACCGTTAAGGCTAGCATACGCTCTTTATCCCACGTTCGACGGCGTAGTTGCTTGGATACTTCTGCCCGCAAACCTGGTAGCGCCTCGGCAAAATCGATCATCTTATCGAACTTGGCCTGTTGGCGATAAGTCACGTAGGCCTCGTGGTAGATGTACTGTTTGCGGCCACGGGCGTCGCGCCCCGTGCACTGAATGTGTGCGGTTGGGGACTTCGCGATCCAAACATCAGACCACTGCGGGGGAATGACCATCGAGGCTACCCGCTGCAGCACTTCCGCTTCCGAGCATGCGTCGCCACTGTCATCGAGAATTATGGTTTTGTCGCCCGGGGCGCTGCGGGTATAGCCCGGAGCATTGTCGCTGGTGTAGCGAAGCCCCTTGGGCATCTTGGTGGCAACAAGGACTTGCGACATAGGCGAGGCTTCCAACAATGAACTAACCGCTAATGTGCGTTGCGGTGGACATTAGCGCAAGGGCTGGAAGGCCGTGAGGTTTCGAAAGCTAAATTGGAATTGTGTGCGCTTTTTGCGTTGAACATGCAGCGAGCCTTACGAATACTGTATAAATTGACGGATCAACCGGTGTATACCCAACGACTTCACCGATTTCACTGTTATAGTAGTATGATGCAGTCGCGCCGCCTCTGGTTCTTTACGCTTTTGCTAGCTGTTGTCTCCACGACAGCAACTGCTCAAGAGGTATTGCTACCGCGCGCCTACGAAACGACTAACGTAGGCATCGTCTATGATCGTGAAGTGTCCTTCCCAGTGGCGCTGCATACCAATGGTTTCGAGCTCGGGGTGAATTGGGGCAAGCTCAAGACCTACTACAAAACCAGCTATTGGGGCATTAGTGTGGGCCACCTTAAGCACCCGCGCGAGTACAAGCAGAGTGACGGTGTAGCCGGACTGCGCCGCGGAGGTGCTGGATTCATTTACGGCAAGCAGCGCTCGCTTATCCCTGTACGGCTTTCCAAAGGGTGGAAGCGGTACTACTCCGGAAAAGACCGTCGGCGCGGCGTGGCGGTAGGTACTGCATTCGAAATCGGTGCAACTGCCGGACTCGCCAAGGCATACGAACTTCAAGTTGGCTGCCTAGACTGCCAGGGAATCAACAACGGCGCACTCTTTCAATCCTACGACGATGATCCTGTTGCGTTTCTCAACCGCAATCGCATCGAGGGAGCCGGAGGCTTGCGTCGCGGGTGGAGCGACCTAAAGATCTATTCTGGCATTAATGCCCGTGCCGCCGTACACCTAGACTGGGGCGCATTCGATGAGTTTATGCGTGGCCTGGAGGCCGGTGTTATGGTGGATGTTTTTCCTAATCCGGTGGACATCATGACCCCAGACATAGCTGCCACCCCACTGTTCGTCAACTTCTTCGTTTCGCTGCAGCTCGGTAAGAGACGGTAGACTACGAGCCGCTTACTTGAGTGGCCTTTCGGCAAAACCCCCTACCCTCCACAGCGTTAGTTGCACAGCTATGGTAGAGTTACCCGTTGTTGGACAGCCCAGCGTCCCAATCCTTATTACTGAACCTGCCACCCCGGCAAAGCCCACCCGTGCGCGTAAGCCGGACTGGCTGCGGGTGAAGCTGCCCATTGGGCCTGACTACAAGCGTGTAAGAGCGCTAGTAGATGAGTACAAACTCAACACCATTTGCCAAAGCGGTAATTGCCCCAACATGGGTGAGTGCTGGGGCGCCGGCACGGCCACGTTTATGATTCTGGGCAATACGTGTACCCGGTCTTGCTCCTTTTGTGCTGTAAAGACTGGACGCCCCCCCGAATACGACGTGGATGAGCCAGGCCGCGTAGCAGAGGCAATCGAGCTGATGCAAGTCAAGCACGCGGTGATTACATCCGTAAACCGCGACGAGCTAAAAGACAGGGGCGCCGAAATCTGGTACCAAACCGTAGCCCAGACCAAGGCCCGCTGCCCACAAACGACCATCGAGACATTAATCCCCGATGTGCGCGCCAACTGGACTGCTCTCGATCGTATGATCTCTGCCGGCCAGGAAGTAGTGAGCCACAACATGGAGACCGTGGAGCGCCTCTACCGTAAAGTGCGTCCGCAAGCTCGGTATGCTCGTTCGTTAGAGCAGATAGCACGGACCAAAGAAGCCGGGAAGCGCACCAAATCCGGCATCATGGTGGGCCTCGGCGAAACACCCGAGGAGGTGTATGCGATTATGGACGACCTCCAGGCGCATGGCTGTGATGTGCTCACTATAGGGCAGTACCTGCAGCCCACCAAGATGCACATTGAGGTGGCCGAGTTTGTAACGCCAGCACAGTTTGCTGAGTACGAGAGGATCGGGTTGGAGAAAGGACTCAGCTTCGTGGAGTCCGGACCGCTTGTCCGTTCGAGCTACCATGCGGAGCGCCACCTCTAACCACTTAGCGACTTACTTACTCGTAGGCTGGCTTGCATCCATTACCGCACGTAGCTTATCGTAGATGGCGGTGTTTTCATAGATACCTGCAAACAGCTGTGCGCCTGGGCCGTACGCGAACACCGGTATCAAGTCTGCGGTGTGGTAGTCTGAGGTAAAGCCCGCGACGATATCACCCATTTTTGATCCCTTGTTGATGGCGTAGCCACCGGTTTCGTGGTCGGCCGTCACCACTACGAGTGTGTTGCCGTCGCGCTCAGCGAAGTCGAGCACTTGATCAACGACGTTCGAGAACTCGATCGCTTCGCTGATGATGTACTTGCTGTCGTTTGCGTGGCCGCCCCAGTCAATTTGGCTTCCTTCTATCATCAGAAAAAACCCGAGCCCGCTGGTGTCGTGTGCACTGAGGTAGCTGAGCGCTTCGGTGGAGGCACGCGGTAAATAGTCTCTGCCACCAGACTGTGGCAGTGGGTCGCTGTCTGATGTGAAGTAGCCATACCGCTTGGTAGGGTCTGGTGTAAAGTCCGCAGTGGAGACATCGAAGTAGGACTCGACTTTTCTGCCCGCGGTGGTCATTTCCGCTACCAAATCTCGCCCGTCTTCTCTGCGCTGAAAAAACTGTTGTCCGCCCCCTACGAAGTAGTCAACGTCGCTACCGATAAGGTCGGCGGCGATGTCCTCGTAACTGGAGCGTAGCGGTACGTGCGCAAAAAACGATGCTGGTGTGGCGTGTACAATCGTAGAAGTAGCAACCAAGCCGGTGGATTGCCCCCGTTCGGCAGCCAACTCGAGTAGCGTTGGGCATGCGCTTTGGTCGGCCTTTACGCCGATGGCCCCGTTGTACGTCTTCACGCCGCAACTAAATGCGGTGGCTCCCGCTGCAGAATCCGTAATCAAGTCGTCGCTACTGTAGCTTTTGTGTAGCCCCACTACTGGCATCCGCTCGAATGCGGTGTAGTTATCGTTTGAATAGGTAGCCGCCGAAATTTGGGTAATACCCATTCCGTCGCCGATGAGAAACACGATGTTTTTGGCCACTTTATTAGGGCTCAACTGCAACTGCACCGCCCTACGCGCGGCGGTGGGGGCGTTAAGCTCCTGAGGGGCGTTGAGCTCTTGAGTCGCAGCAGTTACCGTTGCCGCTGGTTGGGTGCTGCCGCAGTGCCAGCCTAACGCAACCGCAGCACAAGTGAAAAGCGACAGTCGTATTTTGGGTAGCATGGGAAGGGATACTTAGGCTAGGTGAGTGTAAATCGCTTGCCGGGCAAGCTTTTCACGACACCTTTAAATTCGAGTTCGAGCAGCAGTGCAGCTAGCTGCCCACTACTCACGTCGAGGCGTGAAAGTAATTCGTCGACGTCGAGGTCGTCGGCTGATTGCAATTGATCGATAATCTCTTGCTCCACAGGCGTAAAGGACTGAAACAAGAGGTTCGCCCGGCCGGTGGGTGCGCCGGTATCGCCTGGCTGCCACCCTAGGATGTAGCCAATATCGGCCGCTGACTCGATGAGGTGGGCGCGGTTGTTTTTGATAAGGTCGTTGCAGCCGGCGCTGGTCTTATCGCGGACTCTTCCAGGCAGTGCAAACACGGGCGTGTTGTAGCCCAGTGCTAAGTTGGCTGTTATCATGCTGCCGCCCCTTGCGGCCGACTCCACTACCACCACCGCATCGCTTAGTGCTGCGATGATGCGGTTGCGTTGCGGAAAATACTCCCGGCGCGAGCGCATCCCGCTGGGGTACTCCGTAAGTAGCCCACCATTGCGCATCATCTGTAGGGCGGTACTTCGGTGGGCAGCTGGATATACCTCACCTAGACCGTGTGCCACCACGCCAATGGTGGGGGTGTTCGTACGCACGCAAGCTTCCTGGGCCGCGATGTCGATACCATATGCCAGACCACTTATTACAGTGACGCCGTAGCTGGTGAGCTCGTCGACGAGGGTTTCACAAAACGATAAGCCGTAGGACGTAGGGCTGCGCGTGCCCACGATGCCCACCGTGCGCTT
>JAULKR010083208.1:0-10880 GCA_032356305.1 Prasiola linearis | reverse complement strand
TGGCGCTGCTTCTACGAGGACGGCAGCGTGCTCGACCTGCTCGCCGACGAGGCGGAGATGCAGACGCGCCTGGAGACCTTGTCCGGTGCCGAGACGGCGGCGGGCTACAGGAAGTTCCTGTCGACCTCCAAGCGACTGTGCCGCATCAGCGAGGATTTCTTCCTGTGGAAGTCGGTCGGTTCGGTTGCCGATACGCTGTCGCTGGGCAAGACCTTCACCCCGGCCGTGCTGTCCGACCTGATCGCCATGCGGTTCGGTCGCACGGTGGCCGGTACCGTGCGCCGCGACATCAAGGACGAGCGGGTCGCGCAGATGGTCGATCACTTCACCCAGTACGTCGGCTCCTCACCCTCGGCATCACCCGCGGTGCTGTGCGGCATCGCCCACATGCAGGTGGGCGAGGGCGTGTGGTACCCGCGTGGCGGTACCGGTGCGATACCCGCGGCACTGGCAAAGCTTGCCGGCGAACTAGGCGTCAAGATCGAGACCGCGGCCGTGAGCCGTGTCACCAGCGAGAACGGACGGGCACAGGGCATCGTGACCGATGCCGGCGAGCGGCGCTTCGATGCGATCGTGTCGAACGCCGACTCGATCCGTACCTACCGCGAGCTGCTGCACGGTGCCGACAAGGTCAGCGCGCGCTACCAGCGTCGCGAGGTGGAGCCGGCCTGTTCGGGGGTGGTGCTGTATCTCGGCCTGGACCGACGCTACGACCAGCTCGAGCACCACAACTTCGTGTTCTCCGAAGATGCCGAGGCCGAGTTCCGGCAGATCTACAAGGAAGGTGTGCCGGCGGACGATCCGACCTGCTACGTCTGCGCCCCCGCGAAGACCGAGCCGGGCGTGGCGCTCGAGGGTGGAGAGGCCCTGTACGTGCTGGTGCACACGCCCTACCTGCGCGACGGGCAGGACTGGTCGACGATGTTCCCGGGCTACCGCCAGGTCATCCTCGACAAGCTCAAGCGCGTGGCGGGCCTTGCGGACATCGAGTCGCACATCGTGGTCGAACGCCATCTCACGCCGCAGGACATCAACGATCGCTACAGCGTGCTCGACGGTGCGATCTACGGGCTGGCCAGCCACGGCCGGTTCAACGGTGCGTTCAAGCCGGCCAACCGCAGCCCCGACCTGGCCGGGCTATACCTGGCCGGCGGCTCCGCGCACCCGGGTCCCGGCATGCCCATGGCGATGATGTCCGGCTGGATCGCCGCCGATTCCCTGCACGCCGACCGTCAGGCCCTGTCACCGGCGACGCATCGGCGCTGATGGGCTCGCCGCGCGTTTCCACCGCGGCGATCCGCTGGTTCGCGCGCTACAACCGGTACTACCTGGCGCGTCACTTCGCGGGCGTGCGGGTAGCGGGTCTGGAGGCGATCACACCGGCGCTGGTGCACGACCCCGCACCGCTGATCGTCTACATGAACCACGCCGCCTGGTGGGACCCGCTGGTCGGCACGCTGCTGGCGACCGGGCCGTTCGCCGTGCGCCACCACCGTGCGGTGATCGATGCGCGTGCGCTGGAACGGTACGCGTTGCTCGAACGCCTCGGGTTCGTCGGTCTGGATCGGGAGGGGGCCGACGGCGCCCGCTCGCTGCTGCGGCTGGTCGACACCCTGTCGGCGGTGGAGCGCTCGACGTTGTGGCTGACCCCGCAGGGACGGTTCACCGATCCTCGCACCCGGCCCCTCGAGCTGGAGAACGGGCTGGGGCACATAGCGCGACGGCTGCCGGGCGCACGGTTCCTGCCGGTCGCGATCGAGTACCCGATGGGGGGCGAACGTCTGCCGGAGGTGCGCGTCCGGCTCGGTGAACCGGAGCCGCTCGGCTCGCTGGCCGGCACGGGCGGGCCGTCAGCGGCTGCACCGGTTCGTTCCTCCATCGAGCTGACCGCCCGGTTCACCGCCCGCCTGACCGCCCTGTCCGACCGTCTGGCCGACGATGTGATGCACGATCGACAGGCGGATTACGAGACAATGCTGAGCGGTCGCCACGGGGTAAGCGCCGTCTACGATATCGGGCGACGGATCCGGGCCCGCATGACCGGTCGCACCTTCGATGCACGTCACGGTGGCAACCTGCCGACACGATGAACATGCTCCACATCCTGGCCACCTCGTCGCTGATCGCCGCCCTGATCCCGGCGTTGCTGCTGGTGCGCAACCTGATGCTGTACCGGTCCACGCCGGCCACCTGCCTGGACACCGGGCGCAGCGGTCGCCCGTGCGTGTCGATCCTGATTCCTGCGCGTGACGAGGCGGGCAGCATCGCAGATTGTCTCGACAGCGTCTGCGCCACGGTCCGGGCCGATATCGAGGTGTTGGTGCTCGATGACGACTCGACCGACGACACCGCCGCCATCGTGCGCCGCCACGCACGGGACGACGATCGCGTCACCCTGTTGTCCGCGCCGACGCTTCCGACAGGCTGGTGCGGCAAGCAGCACGCTTGTGCCGTGCTGGCAGAATCCGCGCGGTACGACCTGCTGCTGTTCATCGATGCCGATGTCCGCCTGGCACCGGATGCGGTCGTCCGGCTCGTCGCGGCCCGCGAGCGGTCCGGGGCGGACCTGCTGTCCGGCTTCCCTCGCCAGATCACCGGCAGCTTTCTCGAACGGTTGCTGATACCGCTGATCCATTTCGTGCTGCTCGGCTTCCTACCGATGGATGGTATGCGGCGCAGCCGGCTGGCAGCGTTCGGCGCCGGTTGCGGACAGCTGATGCTGGCCGAACGGGGTGCGTACCGCGCCGTCGGCGGTCACGGTTCGATACGCGGCAGCCTGCACGACGGGGTCAAGCTGCCGCGTGCGTTCCGTCGGGCAGGTTTCCGGTCCGACCTGGTCGATGCGACCGATCTTGCCCGGTGCCGCATGTACCGCACCGCCCGGGAGACCTGGGACGGCCTGGGCAAGAACGCGACCGAAGGGCTGGCAGCGCCGGGCACGATCGGGCCGATGAGCCTGTGGCTGCTGCTGGGCTGCGTGCTGCCACCGATCCTGCTGGCCGTCGCGTGGAGCGTCGGTGCCGAGCCGCGGACCGTCGTCAGCGCCGCCGCGGCCGTGCTGTCGGGTCTGGTGTCGCGCGCGCTGTTGGCGGTACGGTTCCAGCAGTCCTGGCTGTCGGTGCTGCTGCACCCGCTGGGCGTGGCCCTGCTGCTCGCGGTGCAGTGGCAGGCAGCGATCGCGCGCGCACGCGGAGAGTCCTCCGGCTGGAAGGGACGGCACTACGCCCGGGCAACGACGGACGCCGATTGAAACGCCCGGCGGTGCCGCCGCTGCGTGCGATATCGCTGATCGGCAACGCGCTCGGTCTCGTCCTGCTCGCGTTCCTGTGCGTGCGAACGGTGCCGCTGGTGGCTCTCGAGACCGGTGACCGTGCTCCACTGCGGTTCGAGGCGGGCGAGCGCACCGAGCGCACCGTGCTGCTCATCGTCATCGATGCCCTGCGCCTGGACACCGCGCTGGATGCCCGCACGATGCCCACGCTTGCCGCCCTTGCCGCCTTGGCGACACCGGACACGTTCCGGGAACTGCGGGTCATCCAGCCGGTCCCGTCCACCGTCGGCGCGCTGCCGGCCATGGTCGAGGGACGGGCGGTGCCCGCCAATGCCGCGTTGCTCGACCTGACGCCGCAGCCGGCATCGGGCGGCGGATTGCTGGCAGCGCTGCACCGGGCCGGGCAACCGGCGCAGGTCGGCGGTACGGCCCTGTGGACCGGGCTGTACCGCCGCTGGCTCGGTCCCGGCGTATCGATCGACGGCATGCCGAACGCCGGCACCGACAGCCTCGTGTTGCGCTGGGCGATGCATCGATTGCAGGCGATCGGTGCACCGCCCCTGCTGATCGTGCACCTGGGCCGTCTCGATGCGACCGCGCACCGTCACGGGGTGGGCGAGGTCTATCGCGAGACCGCCCGGGGCATCGACGACGACGTCGCCCGGTTGATCGAGCGCGCTCGTGCAAGCGGTCGCACCGTGCTGATCACCTCCGATCACGGGGTCACGCTCGATGGCGGGCACGCCGGTGGCGAGATGTCGGTGCGCGCGGTGCCGGTGTTCGGGCTCGGCGCGGCACTCGATCTCGGTGACGGCGAACCGCAGACCCGTATCGCGACCGTGCTCGCCCGGTGGCTCGGCTACCGGGTGCCATCGTCGGCGCATCCGCGGACGCCACCATCGGGCGAGGCAGCACTCGGCGAACGGCCCGGACCGTTCGCCAGCGGTGCGGGGTCGACGGTGGCGACCCTGGTCTTCATCGGGATGACGACCGTGCTGGCCTGGCGCGGGCTGTCGCGACTGGCGCTGTTCGGCACCGATCGGCAGGTGGCGACGGTGTGGTCGGCGGCGTTGTGGGTCTGCGTGGCGGTGGCGGTCGCGGTCGGACCGCAGGTCGGCGCCGTCATGGCGACGGGCGCGCTGGCGCTGCCACACGTGCGGCGATCGGTTCGTGGGCGAACTGGCGCCGCCGATCGGGCGATGCCCGCGCACGCAGCCGCCCCGCTCGTCGTCTGGCCGCTCGCTGTCGGTGCGCTCGTCGCGGTGACCGAGATCGCGGGCACCGTCTCCGGGCACGCGCTGCTCGTTCGAACGGCGCTGTTCGCCATCCTCGCGCTCGTGCTCGTGGCGTGGATCCGACAGGCCACCGGGCAGCGTTCCGGTCCACCACGACACCGGCCACCGGTTGCCGCCATCGTCGCGCTGGCGGTCACGCTGGCGGTCGCGGCGATCGCGGGCGGGCTGCTCGGCGGACCGGCGCTGTCCGGGGCGACGCTGCTGGCAGGGTTCGGTGCGTGGGCACTGGCCGGTGGGCGGGACTCGGTCCTGACCGGGGTCGTCTGCATCGCGGCACTGACCGCGCTGTCGCACCTGGCCGGCGAGAGCGCGAGCCTGTCGAGCCTGGACGTGTCGCTGGCCCACCGGGCCGCGGCATCACCCGGTGGCGTGGCGAGCGCGGTGGGCGTGGCGCTGCTGCGCCTGTTCTGGCTCGGCGGTGTGTGGGTCATCGCCTGGCGGGCCGGACAGGTCGCTGCCACCGGCGAGAACGTCCTGCCGCTCGACACGCTGCGCGGTGCCGCGCAGACCTCGCTGGCGAGCATGCTGGTGTTCGCGGGCCTGTCGGTGTTCGGCTGGCCGACCCATGCCGTGATGTACGGCGCATCCCTCGGAGGCCTGGTGCAGGAGGCCGCATTGTGGATCGGCCTTGCGGGGACCATGATCGTGGTGACCGTGTTCGCACGCTACCGTCATCCGGGGCGCACGCGGCAGCCTGTCGCCTGAACGCCACCGTCACGAGGAAAGGAGCATGACCGGTACCGCCACGACGTGCACCACCCGCACCACGCTCAACGGCGAACCGTTCGTGTTCGTGCACGCCCCGGGCGCCAGCGCGCTCGAGGTCGTCCGCGATCAGGCGCGGCTGACCGGTGCGAAACTGGTCTGCGGGTCCGGTGTGTGCGGGGCGTGCACCATCCGGGTCGACGGCGCCACCGTGACGGCCTGCACCGTGCCGGCCACCGCGCTGGCGGGCCGGCAGGTGGAGACGGTCGAGCGGCACGGTGCGCAGGACCTGCACCCGGTGCAGAAGGCGTTCCTGGTGCACGACGGGTTGCAGTGCGGGTATTGCACGCCGGGGTTCATCGTCGAGGCGATCGCCTTTCACGAGCGCTGGCAGGGCGAGCACGGCAAGGGCCGCTCGCCGTCGCGCGAGGACGTGGCCGAGGCCATGGCCGGGCACCTGTGCCGCTGCGGCGCCTACACCGGCATCCACGAGGCGATCAGGAGTGCCTGCGCCGGCGAGTTCGACGGTGTCGACCGCTTCTCCTACCCGCGCCTGGAGGGTATCGACAAGGTGACCGGACGGGCGCGCTACACCACCGATGTGCAACTCGACGGCCAGCTGGCCGCCCGCCTGTACGGCTCGCCGCATGCCCACGCGACGGTCCTGTCGATCGATACCGGGGCCGCCGAGCGCCTGCCGGGCGTCAAGGCGATCGTCGAGGTGCTCGACGACCGGCACCGGGTCGTGCGCTACATCGGTCAGCCGATCCTGGCCATCGCCGCGATCAGCGAGACGGTGGCCGAGCAGGCGCTGCGGGCGGTGCGCATCGAGTACGACGTCAAGGCGTTCGTGATCGATGCCGACCAGGCGGCCACGAAGGGGTCCCCGGTGGTCTATCCGGAATGGCGCAAGGATCCGCCCAACGCCTCGGAGGGACCGATTCCGCCGGCGAGGTGGCAGGGCAACGTGCGCACCCCGACCCTCAACGCGGCGTGGTCCAGACGGCCGGGGCGTGCGAGGAAGGCCATCGCCGCGGCACGGGCCGGCGAGCCCGGCACCAGCTTTGCGGGTCACACGTTCACGACGCCTTCGCAGACCCACACCGCCTTCGAGCCGCACGGCTGCGTGGCCGCCTGGGACGGCACCGACCGGCTCACCGTGCACACCTCCACCCAGTCGGTGTTCGTGCTCGCCAACGAGATCGCGGAGCGCTACGGGCTCGAGCGCGACAACGTCCGGGTGCTGTCCGAGTTCATCGGTGGGGCGTTCGGTGCGAAGGCCGGCCTGAGGGTCGAGCACACCGCGGCCATCGAGCTCGCCCGCCGGGCCGGTGCACCGGTCAGGCTGGTGCTCGACCGGCTGGAGGAGATGACGATCGGCGGCTACCGTCCGGCGACGCGGGTCGACTTCGGCGTGGCGAGCGATGCGGCGCACGAACAGCGCGGCATGAGCTGCCAGGCGCGCGGCAGCAGCGGGGTCGGGGTGCAGTCGCAGGTCGCGATGTGGGTGAAGTACACCTACGGCGGACCGAAGGCCTGTGCCGACGTCGACATCCTGACCAACGCCGGTCCGGCCAGGCCGATGCGCGGGCCGAGCGGGCCGGCCGCGTTCTGGGCGATGGAGTCGGGCATCGATCATCTTGCTCACCGGCTCGGGGCCGATCCGATCGCACTGCGCAGGCAATGGGAGGACTCGGACGTGCGCGATGCGCTGTACGACTGGGCGGAGTCGATTCCCGAGTGGCGCGCCCGGTGCGCGCCCGGCTCGTCGAGCGGACGGATCAGGAGCGGCATCGGTTTCGCGATCGGCAACTGGTTCAACGCGTTCCACAACGGCACGCGCGTCAGACTCGACCTGTCGCCGGACGGGCTGGTCGCGCAGTGCGCGGTGCAGGACATGGGCCAGGGCGCGCGATCGGTCATCGGCCAGGCGGTGGCGGACGAGCTCGGCATCTCGGCGCACGCGTTGCGCGTGGACATCGGACGCTCCGACTACGTCCAGGGGCCGATCTCCAGCGCCAGCCGCTCGACCGCCTCCCTCTACCCGACCGCCGTGGAGGCGGCCGGGATGATGAGGCAGCGCCTGCTGGAACTGGCCGGCGAGCATCTGGCACTCGAGCACGCCCGCTGGGAGAACGGCGGTATCGCCCACGGCGCGGGGCACCTGGCAATGAGCGAGCTGGCGACCCTGCTGCCACCGGTCAGCGTCACCTCGGACAAGCGTGGCGGCAACGCTCGCTTCGACATGCTCGGCCGCATGCCGACCGGGGACGTGGGGCTCAACCTGCTGTGGCGGATGACCGGTGCGGTGTCGCTGGTGGCGGTGGACGTCGACACCCGGCTCGGACGGGTGCGCCCGCGCAAGGTGTGGATGGGCATGAGCGTGGGCAGGATCGCCAACCCGGCGCTGGCGGACAGCCAGGTCCACGGCGCGGTGGTGCAGAGCCTGGGCTACGCGCTGAGCGAGGAGCGACGCTACGACCCGCTGACGGGCTCCCTGCTCAGCATCGGCCTGGACGACTACCACCTGCCCGGCATGGGCGAGATCCCCGAGATCGAGATCCGTTACGACCTGGGCATGCGCGGCGGCGCCTGCGGCCTGGCGGAGATCTCGACGCTGCCGCTGATGCCGGCGCTGGGCAACGCGGTATTCAACGCCACCGGCTGGCGGCCGACCGATCTGCCGCTGCACCCGCGACGGGTCATCGGGCATGTCTGATCACGCACGGCAGGAGAGGCGCGGCATGTACACGTTCGCAAACGATATCGACCAGGCCCTCGCCGCCACCGGCGAGTTCCGCGCCGGCAGCACCGACCTGCAGGAGCGGCTGCGCAGCGGCGTGGCGACCCGGCCGCTGATCGACATCTTCGCCATCGATGCGCTGCGCGGCATCGAACGCACGGAGCGGGGCACCCGCATCGGTGCGTTGACCACGCTGGCGGCGGTGGGCCGCGACGAGGGCCTGCAACGCGACTACCCGGCACTGGTGCTGCCGGCGCGCACGCTGGCCACACCGCAGACACGCAACGCGGCGACCGTGGGGGGCGCGCTGTGCCAGCGCACGCGCTGCACCTACTTCCGTCACCCGCGACTCGGCTGCCCGAAGAAGGGCAACAGCGAGGTGTGCCTCGCGCGCGAGGGCGATCACCACAACGGGGTGGTGTTCGACATCGGCCCCTGCGTGCACCCGCACCCGTCCTCCATCGGCTGTGCCTTGCTGGCCTACGACGCGACACTCGATGTCAGCGGGCGCGATGCGCTGCCGATCGCCGACTTCTTCGGCGACGGTGGCGACGTGCGCCGGGACAACACGCTGGAGGCCGGCGACCTCGTCACCGCGATCCG
This sequence comes from Prasiola linearis, assembly GCA_032356305.1. Lineage (NCBI taxonomy): Eukaryota > Viridiplantae > Chlorophyta > Trebouxiophyceae > Prasiolales > Prasiolaceae > Prasiola > Prasiola linearis. The sequence continues at coordinate 2,263 of JAULKR010083208.1, read as the reverse complement.
GCTGCCGCCACCGCGCCCGGGCGAGCGGGCCGCCTACTTCCGGCAGATGAGCCGCGAACACGCCGAGTGGCCGATGGTCGAGGTGGTGGTGCGGCTGGTGATCGAGGCGGGGAAAATCCACGAGGTCGCCGTGGCGATCGGCGGGGTGGCGAACATCCCGCTGCGCCTGAACGGCGTCGAGGAGCTGCTGCGGGGCCGGGTCCCCGATGGCGAGATGTTGGCTGCCGCCGCCGCACGGGCGACGGAGCATTGCAACCTGTTGCCCGGTACCGTCTACAAGGTGGCGATGGTGGAGGCGAGCGTGCTGGAGGCGCTCGAACGGGCGGTAGCGTAGTGGCGGATCATCGCCGGCTGCGCAGCACCGTCCAGAGCGCGCCGCGCAGGTTGTCGGTGGCGGGCCCGGCGCTCAGGATCGGTGTTCGACGGCCCGGTCCAGGAGCCCCACCCGTCGCGCGCCGGTCAGCACGTCCGGCGCTATCACGTGCCCGAGCGAGCGCACCGCATCGCACGGCGGCACCAGGTCGGGCACCTGCACGACGCGGGCACCCGAGGCGACCGCGGCCCGGGTGCCCGGGTCCGAGTCCTCGAACGCGCAGCACCGGTGCGCCTCGACGCCCAGACTGGCCGCTGCACGGTGGTAGATCTCCGGATCGGGCTTGGGCTCGACCACGTCGTCCCCGCCGGTCACGGTGGTGAAGAAGTGCGCGATGCCGGTGCGCCGGAGCAGTTCGCAGGCGTCGGTGCGTTCGCTGGAGGTGGCCACCGCGCAGGGGATCCCGCGTACGGCCAGCTGCTCGAGCAGTTCGAGCACGCGGGGGCGCAGCGGTACGTCGCCACGCTTCAGCACCTCCATGTGCGTGGCCCACTCGTCGCGAAACGCGTCCAGCGTGACGCGGCCGTCGATCGAGCGTTCCAGCAACGGCATGGCGTGGTCGCCGCGCAGGCCGATCATGGCGCGAAAGGTCGGTTCGAGCCCGTCGAGTTCGAGCACGCGGGCGGTACGCGCTGCCGCCTCCATGACCAGGCGCTCGGTGTCGAGCAGCAGTCCGTCCATGTCGAACAGCACGGCGGGGTACGGCGTCGGGGTACTCAAGATCGGACTGGCGGCACGGGCGGACACGCTGGAAGGTGACGGGCCGCCATCATAGAGGGGTTCCTCGCCCCCCGTCCCGAAGGAGTGGATGCTCATGAGCAGAAGCCCCGTGAAGGGGGCGGACGCGTCGCGTGCAGCCGGACCGTGCGCTACCCGGTAAGGTGGCAGCCCGCACAGAGGATCCCCCCACGACATGCCACCGACGACACCGCAGCAGGAGGGAGCCGCCTCCCTTCCGGACACCGGTTCGTCCGCGACCGCCATCCGGCTGGACCTCGTCTCGGACCTGATCTGTCCGTGGTGCCACATCGGCAGGGCGCGCCTGGCGCGAGCGGTGCAGGCACTGGCCTCGGACGGCATCGCCGTGCAGGTGACGTGGCGAGCCTTCGAGCTGAACCCGGACATGCCGCCCGAAGGGATGACCCGCAGGGACTACCGCACCCGCAAGTTCGGCTCGTGGGAACGCAGCCGGATGCTGGACGAGCAGGTGGTTCGGGAGGGCAGGTCCGAGGGTCTGGACTTCGCCTACGACCGGGTGGCGCGCACGCCGAACACTCGCCGGGCGCACCGGCTCGTCCATCGCGCCCTGCGGGAGGGCGGCCGGGAGTTGCAGGACCGGCTCGTCGGCGACCTGTTCAGCGCCTACTTTCACACCGGAGAGGATATCGGCGACCCGGACACGCTGGCCGACATCGCCTGCGCGTGCGGGATGGACGGTGCCGGGCTGGGCGACTGCCTGCGTTCGACCGATGACGAGGCCTCCATCGTCAGGGAGGAGATGCTCGTTGCGCGTGCCGGCGTGCAGGGCGTGCCGTCCGCGCTGCACGGCGATCTCGTGCTGTTCTCGGGAGCGCTGCCCGCCGACGACACCGTCGACCGGATCCGGACCGTGCTCGGGCGCCGTCCGGCCCCGTCCCTCTTCGATCGGGCCTGACCCATGGAAGAGACGCACGCCGCATACGGCGATCTGCTGATACCGCTGATCTTCCTGGCGGCCGCCACGTTCGCCGTACCGCTGTTCAAGCGCCTGGGGCTCGGTGCGGTGCTGGGCTACCTTGCCGCCGGCGTGCTGATCGGCCCCTCGGTACTCGGACTGTTCGACGAGGCGGAGGCGGTCATGCACGTCGCCGAGTTCGGGGTGGTGCTGTTCCTGTTCCTGATCGGGCTGGA
>JAULKR010083097.1:0-10883 GCA_032356305.1 Prasiola linearis | reverse complement strand
TGGAAGCAATGGCCGCTAGTCGGCATAGGTGCCGCTAGACTGCACGAAGCTCCATTGGATGCGCGACTTCGGCGTGAAGTAGAATTTCAGTTTCGAGCTGACGGATTAACCCCAATCACGCTTGACTTTAAACCCGAAGGAATTTTGATTGAATTCTAATTGACCAATGGCAGGCCTTCAAGTTTACGAATCTCGCACAAATCAATCGGCTCTCGACGTGGCTCTCCAGTTTGAAGGAGAGCTCAACAACTTGACAGAATTTCTGCGTGCTAACGATGTGCTCAACGGCGACTTCCGTCAAACTCCTAGAACCTACGCTGTAAAGCGATCAACCACTGCTTTAGCAAAAAAAACTGTAGATCTTTTTCCAACGACTTCGGCCGTGACGGTCGCAGAGATTTATGGTGAAGCCTTAATCACTCCACAAGGCGAATCGCTATTTACTCCGCAAGGCGAAATTTTGATTTCACCAAGACAAGATCCAGCAGCTTAAACAAATCTCATGCGCTCTCTTCTTAGCGGTAACATATCGATTCCGACGGATGCCGATTCAGTTCCATCAATCAAAGATGGAGAGCTGGTCCAATTTCCGATTGGAGATATATCGGATCTTGCTTCGCCAAGCATAGGTGGCGTTGTGAATTACGTGCCGCAGCAAACTGGCAATACCGAAGATTTAAATTCTTTTGTCACTGATCCAACGGGCCAAACCTGGTACATCTCACGCACAGGTGTCGCAGCCAAGCTAGGAGGAGGTAGTGCTGGCGGTGCTGAACTCGGAACTGACTACCCATTCACTCAACTTTATGAAAGTGATTTTGCGCAGAGCGTAGCTGGTGTGTCAGTCTTTAACGGTGGCCAGTTTAGTAGCCAAGGTGCCAATCTTCAGCTTGTCAGTCCTGACAGTAACGTTGCTAGGGGAATTAATTTAAATGCTAATCATACACCTGGTGAGTCCTATCTGGTAGAGATTAAAGTAGTAAGTGTCCAGGTTGGGAAATTGCTCGATGTTCGCTTCGGGTGGGCTAGTCCAATACTTGGGTCTATTACCGAAGCTGGTACTTACACATATACTTACGTAGGTGGTAACTACAGTACCAATTCAATCGTATTGACAACAAACGGTACGGTTGAAGTCAGTTCTATCCGAGTGTATGCTATTCAAGCGGATCGTTTGATAGCAACACTTAGCGATGTTGACAGCCGTATCTCAAGTAGTAATAGGGCGCTATTTGAAGACGCTCTGGGCGGGATATATAACTACGATGGCACTCTAGCAAATACATCGAGCTTCAGTGGCCCACTGGTAAGTGTAGACGCTTCTGGGAATCTACATATGGAAGCGCTTGGGCCAGGCGATGCAGTGAGCCTAGGTGATCCTGCGAGATATCCGGACGAAGGAACTATTAAGGTGATTGTTGACATAGTAGAGCTTACAGGAATAATAGATGTCCAGTCTAGTTGGGCGGTACCTGCAAATAGTAGTCAAGTAACCATTAGCACTATTGGTAGGCATGAGTTTACGCTTCAACGAATAGCGCCCTCTGGCACATCGGCCTTAAATCGAGTAAGCTTCATGGCCAAGGGAGCATTGACGCTAAGGATTAAGAGCGTGGTCATTACCAGGGAGAGCGCGAGTGCCAATAAAGCAATCACTGATGCCTTGAAAGAGGGCTTGGGGCTCAAGTATCGATTTGATGGCTCCAACACTGACATTAGCACATTTGGTGGTGCTGTGCTAGATGCTCAGCCTGGCGAGCTGACATTAACTGCTGCAGATAGCGGCGATATCTGGGGATTTGGCAACCCCTCCATTTACGCCACCCCTGAGAGGCTACGCGTCGTGGTTGACATTGCAAGCTTGAATGGAACCATCGACGTATATGGGGTTTGGCCAATTTCTTCGGCAACTACATTCCGTATTACTAGTCCGGGGCTATACATTTTTGTAGTCGAACGTTTTGTAGGCGCGACCACAAATAATAACCTTAATAGAGTTTTAATTAAAAGTGAATCAAGTTCAGGTTTGGTCTGTGTAATTAAAAGTCTATACATCTTCAAAGATGTGCCGCCGAGTGTCCCAATACAAATTGGGCAAAATCAAACTGGAGATGTTAGCTCTGGCGTTCGTGTTGGAGACAACATTCAGGTAAGCGGCATAGAGCAGCCTCTCTCTATTGGGCAAAATCAATTGTTAAGTCTGCTTCCAGGTGCCGCACGTGGAACGAACCACCTTGGTGTACCTCATTCCGAGTCCACATCCATTGGAGATTTCGCCAGAAACAGCCGATGGCGTGGGACTGTTATTGGCTATTTTGCAATTAATGACGGCCAGTCTGGTACTGCAATCGGTAGCTATAGTTATAACAAATCCACCCATGGTGTAGCTATTGGGCGTGGGGCACATCTTGACGAAGCTCCACATACTCAAGATGGCGTAACACTGGGTACAGGTTCAAATCTATGGATCGGCAATGGCTGGGGACATGCGTTCAGAAATTACTGGGACCCGTTCACAAATATTATTGGACTTGTTACAAGTCCGGCGGCTAAAACTGCTAGATACCATGGTTATGATGCTTACGACGCCCGAGCCAATCCAAGTAGTTTTAATGTGCCTGGTGGCAACGCGGCACTATCAGCTGGTCGCGGCACTGGAACTGGTGAAGGTGGCGAAGCTTCATTAGAAATTTCTCCAGCTACCAACGCTGGCCCTAATGTGCAGAATCCCCTCGTGCCAGCTCTCAAGGCATCAAGCGCCACTCAATCAGATGGCACATACCTCTTCATTCGCCAGGCTGGCGTAGAAACCATGCATCGAGTTCTGATTGGCCCAGCTGGATCAGGACCCGGTGGATCTGGCAAAGCTCTATACATCAACTAAGTGATTTTCATCCTCAACATATTACCCGTTTTAGCGAAAGCAACTTCGAATGTAACACTCTTAGTGGACATCATCGGTGCGCCTTGGTGGGTGGCAGCTACGCTTACGCTGGCGACGATGTTCGGCACAGCTATAGGGCGCGTTTGGGGATGGATTTCTGGGCGCACAAAACGCCAGCTCGACGAGGTGGCGATACTGGTGAAGATGGCTAAGACGCAAGCCTTAGAAATTTCTGAGCTGGTGCAAGCGAATACAACGCTTGCCAAGATAAATGGGGACTTGCAGCAGAGCCTCGACTCACTCACAAACTCCATCGAGGATTTACAAAAAGCCCTACTCAAAGAGCAAACGCTAACGAAGCAACTAAGAAACGAGATCGCCAAGCTACGTGAGCAGATGACAAAATTCACCTTATCCCAAAAGCCATGATCATGATTGAGAGATTATTGAATTGGTTTGCTGAAACCGAAACTGATCCAGTAGTTAAACTGGCTCGCGAGGGCGTAGAGGATGTGAATTACATACGCCTCGAAGCTGGCACTGTGGTCGATGTGCTGAAAATTCATGACGGGCTGCCAATCGGTAAGATCTTCCATTTTGGTCTCGTGCGCCCAGATGATGCAATCTCAATTTATGAGGGTGTTTTTGGGGGATGGCACAGGCACAAAGGGAAGTTTAAGCCTAAAGGCCGCGCCGCTATGCACACGCACAAGTTTGGCAGCCCTGAGCGCCTCACAGTTATGGCAGGTGTGCTTGTCGTGTATTTAGGCACTGAGAAGTTTGTGCTGAGAAAAGGTGATTCCAAGACTTTCAGTGGTGCAATGCCGCACGGCATGAAGGCTCTTAATCAAGAGACTGATGTATTAATCGAAGTTCAAAAAATAGACTAATGGCAGTAGCACTAGCAAACGGACGCGCATACAGCTACGCTGATATCCGTGTTTCAATCAATGGATTTGAGCCCTTGAGCATCTCGAAGATCTCCTGGAAAAAGAAGCGTAAAAAGACCAACAACGTTGGACTTGGGAAGCAGCCTACCAGCCGAGGATACGGCGGGTACGAGTATGAAGCCGAGCTTGAAATGAGCTTGGAGGATGTGCAAGTACTCGAGGCAGGCGCACCGAATGGATCTCTTGAAGAAATCAAGCCATTCCCGATCGTAGTGGCTTGGATATCTGATGATGGTGTGTCCGTCACTAAGACGCTCCAATTCTGCGAGTTTTTAGAGGATGGTGTCGATACTAGCAATGGTGATACCGATACAAAAGTCAAGTTGCCGCTGATCATTGCGGGCATCAAAACAAGCTAATCTAGTAAGCTGCTCACAACCCTGTGAGCAGCTTACTTTAATCCCCTTTTAAATGTCTACAAAGACCAAATCAAAGGCAGTTGAACCTGCCGATGCAAAGCTTGCTGAGCTGCGCGAAAAGCATGGCTTCATTCGCCGAGTGGATGTGCCGCTACGTGAACTCGAAGATGACGAGCTACTCGAAGAGTTGCCAGCCGCCGAGGTGGCCACCTTCTACTTCAGACGCCCGAAGCGTGTGGCCATGAGTGCAATGGCTCGCTTTGCGCAAAGCAACATCACTCGCGCGGCCGAAATCGTGTTGAAGGATGCTCTCGTGGAAGGTGACAAGGCCTTGCTCGATGACGACGAAATCTTCTACGCACTTATGCCCGTATCGAAAGAACTGACGCAGGGTAGAAGTATGGCGCTAAAAAAGCGCTAGAGGAGTGGACTGTTGACGCTGACGAAATCGTCAGCCACGGCAACGCCCTAATCTCCTTCTTTTTACACCGTGAACCTGAAGCCCTCAGCGATGAAAAGTGGGCGCAGGCATATCACCAAGTGCAGTTCGGTTTGAAGACCCTACAGCGCGTACATGGAATCTCAGGAAAGGAAGCTTAAAAGTTTTTAAACAACCTTTCTTATGCAAGACACAACTCAGGGCCAGTTCGGAACCGAACAGCTCGAAGACATCCAAGATGTCGTAATCCAGGGTATCAAGTCTGGGAAAATTGCGGCTTCCGATGGGAAGTTCAATTTCATGGACATACCTGCCATCCTTCCAATCACAAAGCCACTCCAGGAGGCTGTTGACGGTGCAGATACAACCGATGATGAGTTCCTCGACCTCTATGACGGAGAAATCGATGACCTCATTGAAAGCTACGATAACAAAGCAGCTGATGCTGACTTGACGCCACAACAGCAGGCCGTTGGCCGCCGTGTGCTCAAGATCGTGTACAACTGTGGTGCACTCGTTCGCGAGGTGCGCACCGGTGAGACCGTCTAAGTCGTAGCGACCTAAGATAAAAGGGGGTGCAAAGGGAGTGGGTGCCATCGCGTAAGCGGTGGTGCCGCTCCCGCCTCCATTTTAATCCCAGTGAGTAAAAAGTAAGCTAGATGAGCTATACGTTTCGCTTTGATATGGTTGAAGATGTCTCTACTGGCCTTGCGGCTATTGGGGATGGCTTTAATCATGCAGAGGATCGTGGCGAAAGTCTGGTAGATATTGTAGAGAAGATAAGCCCAGCACTGGATAAGGTGACTGGCGACGCCAAAGGCGTGGAGCATGCCTTCGATGATGCTTTCGACCGCCGCCGAGTAGATCAGCTGGAAGATGGGCTTGATGATGCCGAAGATGGCATGAGCGATCTGCGACGCGAGACCGTTCGCACGGAGAAAGAAATGGGCGGCTTGCATACGATGGGCATGAACGTCCGTAGTGTTGTCGGCGCGATCGGCTTGGCGCTGGCTGGTTTTGGGCTTGGCCAGGTGGTGACGGATTCTATTTTGCTCCAGAGCCAATTTGAGGCTAACGAAGTTGTGCTTGGCAACACGATCGGTAACATCGATTTGGCTCGTGCAGCCATGAAAGAAGTAACTGAGCTGGCGGCCGTCACGCCCTTCGGAATTGAAGAGTTGCAGAGCAATTATTTAAAGCTCGTAAATCGTGGCATCAAGCCAGTGAAAGACGAAATCATAGCCCTGGGCGATTTGGCCGCTTCGAAGAATACAGACTTTGAGGTGATGACGGAGGCTTTATTGGATGCTGCAATGGGCCAGTTTGATCGCTTGGCTAACGTGGGCATCGGCTATGAAACTATTGGTGAAAATGTAGCCTTGACGTTTACCGATGGCATCACTAAAGTGGTCCCCAAAACGAAAGATGCAATTGTCCAGGCTTTTATTGAAGCTGGTCAAAGTGATGGGATTGCTGGAGTAATGGAGGCGGTTAGCCTTTCTACAGCTGGAATTCTATCAGGGCTTGCTGATCAGTGGGCGTTGACAAAAGTGAACATCGGCGAAAGCCTACGTCCACTCATAGTGGATCTTGCTCCCGTCGCAATAAAGTTGATGGGCGAATTAGCAAGTAAGACAGCCATTTTTGGGGCTTGGATTCTTGAGAATAAAGACCAGTTGGTAGAATTGGCCACCACAGGTGTAAGTGCCCTGGTGGCATTAGCAAAGATGCTTGCTATAGTTGTAGCTGGCTGGGCTACTTACAACTCCGTGCTCATTGCTGCGACTGTCGCTCAGAGCGTGTATGGTGCAGCTGTAGCTACTGGCACGTTCTTAACAACTGCGCTTTCTTTAGCTCAGAAAGGTTTGCTTTTCCAGTGGATAGCGCTCTCTGCTGCTGCTAAGCTTGGAGCTGCTGCTACTTGGCTTCTTAATACTGCATTGTACGCTAACCCTATTGGTTTAGTGGTATTGGGCGTTACGGCCGCTATCGGGGCTATAGCACTATTGGCATATAATTTCGAAGGGTTCCGAAACTTCCTTTACGATTGGGGAATGTTGCTGCTCAAAGCTTCGCCGTTTTATTGGCTGTATAGAGTCGTAGATTATCTATTTCCGAACCTAACTGCGGCAGCTTCAACCGCCTTGAGCGGAGTGATGGACTGGTTCAAGGACGCCTGGGATTACATCTACGATAATTTTGTAGGTCCATTTGTCAACTTCGTAAAGAACTTTACTGATCTCAGTTTTGATGTAAAAGTCAATCCGAATATCGACGAGGATAGCGTCAAGGATTCGCTCAAAACTGTTTCGCTTGATGGTGAGGAGCCAACTCCAGACGGTACTACGTCGCCAGGTGGACTTGCAAAGTTTCTAGCGGGTAGTCCTGGTGGTGGAACTGCTAGCGGAGTCAAGTCGACTGATATCGGCGGCCTATCCGGAGGCGGCTCAGGCGGCGGGCCCAAAAACATCAGCATCTCTATTACCAAGCTGATCGAGAATCTAAACATCCACGTTGCCGACATGAAAGAAGGCCAGGCAGCAATTAAGAAAGCTGTTGTTCAAGCCCTATTCGATGCTACCAACGAAGTAAACTTCACCAACTAATGAGTGCGCTACTGATTAGATCGGCAGGTTTGCGCGGCATCAAGCCATTGGCGTTTCGAGGCAGTCAGCTCGAAGCACTAAAGCATGGTGTAAGCGATGGCGGTGCTACAGCCCCAGAAGTTGAGCAGGCCGAGTTGCTGAGCTACATGGGCACTCCTGTGATGCACCCGCTTACGCTATCAGTCGGTAGCGTAGAGCTTTATATACCTGACTCCATACAGACGATCACGCGCAGCAAGACGATTGTCACCACTGCTATGCAAGGCCGGCGAGGCACGATAAAGGAGCTGTATGCAATCGGCGATTACTCAGTTAGCGTTGACGGTCTTCTGGTGGGTGAAGATGGTGAGTTTCCAGGCGATAAACTTCGCCGAATTCTCCAGATCACCAACGCTGAGGAGGCAGTAAAAGTGACGAGTGACTACTTGCGGATCTTCGGCATTTTTGAAGCTGCAATACCTACCGAAAGCTTCAATCGCTTGGCTGGATTCGAGAATGTCATACCCTTCAGATTAGAGCTGTTGGAAGATACAGCTGTAGACTTAATTGAGGAGTTATGATGCGTATGACGTCCAGAACAGAGATCGGCAAATTGGCGCTGTTGGGCATTACCTCGTGTGAGATAGATAGCTCGTTTGATCAGTTGACAGACACTGCCAAAATTATTATGCCACGTCGCCTCAAATGGCGTGGCCAATCGCTCACTGTTGGTGCTGGTGCGATAATCTTCGCACGGCAAAACGTGAGCCTTCGACTTGGTTACGATGACCGAAATGTAGAGCGCTTTTCGGGCCTGGTTCGTAGTGTCGGCGCGGGCATTCCTATTGAGATAGTTTGTGAGGATTCGCTTGCGCTAAAACAATCTCCAGTCACGCTCAGCTATCGTGATGTCACGCTCTCCGAATTGCTCGATGATGCGATGCCGGTAGAAGTGAAATTGTTGGCTGATTATCAGCTGGGCAAGCTACGAGTGTCACGCCTTACTCCCATCCAATTGCTCGATGAGCTGAGGAAAAAATATGGCGTAAAAGCTTGGATGCGGAAAGGAGTACTTCACGCTGGCCTAGCCATCGATGCGGAGGCTCAGCGCACCTGGAAAATTACTTGGGGCCGTAACCGAATCAGCGATGATTTGCAATGGCGTCGAGCTGAAGATGTGCGCATCAAAGCGACTGGGGTTATCATTCTTCCAGGAGGGAAAAAGCTGGAGGTGGTCGTGGGTGATCCGGATGGAGAGTCACGCACTTTCCATTACTATGATCTGCCTGAAGCTGACGTCAGAAAGAGACTCGAAGTTGAGATGGCCCGGCTTCGATATACAGGCTATCGAGGCACTTTAACGACCTTCCTAGAGCCAGCAATTGCGCATGGCGATGTAGTTGAATTGCTCAATCCTGAATTGCCTGAGCAAGATGGCCGTTACCTCGTCTCTGCGGTGGCCACGAGTTTTAGCGACAGCGGCGGCCGTCAAGTATTAACTCTCGAAACTCGTGTGCAATAATGGATAGTATTCGAGATTCTATCCGCAAGATTGCCGTTGATCGGCGCGAGGTGCAAAGCATGCTTGGATCAGTCGTGTCCGTCGATGAGCGCGCTGGCACCTGCGATGTTCAGCCGGCCGATGGCGGTGCCAAAGTGCTAGACGTGATGCTGGTGACAGAGATGCAGGACGGCGTGTTGCAGGTTCCCACCGTCGATAGTCTAGTGGTTATCGACTTCTACGACGATGCCCATGCGTACGTCGCCTGTTTTGGCGAAAGCCAGAGAATGAGCGTGCAGCACGATATGCACATGCTTACGCACTCGCCTGAGGGGTTAAGTGTAGAGCACGGCACAACGGACTCGCTTGCAAAAGCCATCGAAGAACTCATCAAGCTAAATGCTGATACACTGGACCTGCTGACTCGCTTTATCGTGATTACTCCAGCTGGTCCCTCGACATCTGTAGACCCAGCCACCATCACTCAGCTAACGCAGTTGAAGCTTACATCAAACGCAATTAAAGCTCACTTCAAAAGACTTCTATACTAATGGCTGCACGTACGATAAGCGAGATATATGATGTGGCCATTGCTGAAAAAAACAGTCAGGCCGCAATTGCTGCTTTGGCCCCTGCGCAGGATACAGAGCAGCAATTGCTTGCCGCCCTATTGAGCACAAGCAAGGTGGCAATTTGGAGGCTAATGCTCTACATCGTGTGCGTAGTAATTCACATTCACGAGGTGCTTTGGGATCTGCATCGAGAGGAAGTCGAGCAGCTTATTCGAGATGCGCCACCAGGTACCGTTACTTGGTATCAGCAGCTGGCAATGCAATGGCAATTTGGCGATCAACTGGAGATGATCGATTACCGCTTTCGGTATGCTGTAGATGATGCTGCTGCACGTCTAGTAAAGCGTGTTGGCATTCAGGAGCGCTATGGCGGCACCTTGCTTTTTAAAGTGGCGAAACTGGACGCTCAAGGCCAGCCCGAACCGCTAAGTGCAGCTGAAAAAACTGGCTTCCTGGCTTACCTCAGGAAGGTGCGTTTTGCGGGCACAGAAGTAGCTGTGGTATCTCAGGTTGCTGATATAATTACAGCAGTTGGCACTGTGTATTTTGATGGCGAAATACCCTTGCCTCAAGTCAAAGCGAGCCTAGATCTTGCCGTAGCCAACTACCTGAATAACCTGCCGTGGAATGCTCAGCTGAGTCGCATCAAGCTTATCGATGCGATACAAAGCGCTGAGGGCGTAGCGGACGTTGTACTCGGGGTTGTATCGGTTCAAGCGTTCGGGCAATCTGCATCTCCAGCTGGCCGTGAGGTGATTGCGGCTGCTGGCTATTTTGCTACGCCTACTCCTCTCAGTAGCCTACTCACCTTTCAAGTTGAAAGCTAATGAGAAGCTACAACCTAACACCCTGGAGGGCTGCCGTGCAGCTACTCCCTCCGAAGCTGAGAGTGCCCTTTTGGCTAGGCTTTGTGCGCACTTGCGTGAAACCGATCGAAACGCTCACGTTGGCCTTTTCTGCCTTGGTGGAGCGTAGCCGCTACCACTTGAATTTGAGTGGCCAAGTGATTTATTTGGAGTTCTATCTGAATGATCTCTTCGATACGGCTCAACGTCGGATATACATTGATGATGCGAGTCCAATCCTGCCTGACTTTCTGTACACGAAGTCTGAAGGTCAGCCGCTAACTATCTACACCAGAGCCGAAAATCAACCGCTGACGCTGTACACGAAGCAAGACTTCTACGGCACATCAGACTTCACAGTTTTCATTCCTGCCAGCATCAACACTCCTGCCGTATTGGATCGTTTGCGAGCAGCTGTAAACAGTTTCAAACCCGCTGGAAGGCGGTTTCAAATCGAATTGATATGAGAATTTTAGCGAAGCACCAAGGCGGTATGCCGCTCGAATTGGACGACCTGACCGATCAGCTCCAGGGTGGTACGCTCGACGCTGTATCAGGCCTGGCCAGTCCTTTTGTTGACTCAGATGGCAACTGCATCCTGGCTGGCTGTGAGGTAGTAGGATCCAACGCATCAGATGGCTGGGTAATGCTCTCAGGAGCGCTCTACTTCTTTCCTGCGCAGGCTATCCCTGCTGGTAATCTTGACAACGTCGCCATAGTGACGGACATACAATATGATCCAGAAGGC
>JAULKR010082986.1:0-10886 GCA_032356305.1 Prasiola linearis | reverse complement strand
GGCCAGGCGGCTCAGCGAAGGCCTCGAACTGCCCGCCATCGTCATCGCACCCCAGTGCCCAGCCGACCGCTGGTGGGATGTCGAACCCGTCGCCGCGCTCGTACGCCACGCCGTCGCCACGTTCCGCGTCGACCCGGACCGCGTCGTCTGCACCGGGCAGTCGATGGGCGGGTATGGCACGTGGCACGTCGGCACCCGCTACCCCGAACTTTTCGCCGGACTGATGCCCGTCTGCGGCGGCGGCCTGGCGTGGCTGGCGCCGCAGATCGCCAACGCGGGCGTTCCCGTCTGGGCATGGCACGGACTGCGCGACGAAGTAGTGGCGCCCTATCACAGCAGAGAGATGACCAACGCTGTACGTGCCGCCGGGGGCAACGCGCGCCTAACCGAACTGCCCGACGTAGCGCACAATGCCTGGGACGCTGCCTACGCCGATGCCGACGCGCTGATCTGGCTCACATCGCAGCGGCGCGGCGACTAAATCCGAACAATCGACCGTGAACAGACCCGGCGGGCAAGCGTGAGAACGCCTCCCTTACCGACTCTCTTCAATGGATGCTATTCTCTCTCGCCCGGTTGCCGCGCTCAGCGTAGACGACCGCGCGACGTTCATCGTGCGCACGTACGGGCACCTGCTCGGCGCCATCCTGCTCTTCGTAGGCATCGAAGTGTTCTTGTTTCAGTCCGGGCTGGCGGCGCCGATGGCGGCGGCGATGCTGGGCGTCAACTGGCTGCTGGTGTTGGGTGGATTCGTCGTGGTGAGTTGGCTGGCGAGCCGGGCGGCCAACTCGTCGATGTCGCAGCCCGTTCAGTATCTGGCGCTGGGCGGATTCGTGCTGGCTCAGGCGATCATCTTCGTTCCGCTGCTCTACATCGCCGACAGCTATGCGCCCGGCGCCATTCAGAGCGCCGCCGTCGTCACAATGATCGGGTTTGCGGCGCTGACGGCCATCGTGTTCACGACGCGCAAGGATTTCTCGTTCATGGGCGGCATGCTGCGGTGGGGCTTCGTGGTCGCGCTCGTCGCCATTGTCGCAGGCGTGCTGTTTGGTTTTCAGTTGGGCACGTGGTTCTCGGTCGCGATGGTAGCGCTGGCAGGCGGCGCGATCCTCTATGACACGTCGAACATCCTCCACCACTACCCCGAAGACCGCTATGTAGGCGCTGCGTTGCAGTTGTTTGCCTCGGTCGCGCTGCTGTTCTGGTACGTGCTGTCGATCTTCACGTCTCGTCGATAAGGTGAGCCGTGGAACTGGCGAGGTGCTGCACTCCTATTTTCAATAAAGACTGAAACTAGGATTGCGGGCCTCCCGTTTCGGCTATTCTATTCGCTCCAGCCGCTGCCTGTGCCCTCTCCTCCGCTCTTCGTCGACACGCCGCGCGGGTTGTTTACGGCCAATGGAACGTGGTATCGGACGACGGTCGCGCAACTGCGCACGTACGCGGAGCCGGTCGTCGACGCGATGGGCATCGAAACGCTCATCGCTCGCGCGGACGATACACTGGCGGCTCCGCGCACGCTGGCGCTGACCGTTCTGCCGCTGCTGTTGGTTGGACTGGCTCCTGTTTGGGCGGCACCGATTGCCCTTGCGCTCGCTGCAGTCGCCTTTCTCTGGACGCCGCTACTGACCGGGCCTCTGCTCGGTAAGGCGTGGAAAGTGTTGGGACTGGTGCCCGTTCAACTCGTGCTCTATCTGTTCGTGCTCAGCTTCCTGGCTGCACAAGGCCTGTTCGCATCGGTCGCCGCCGGACTACTAGGTTTCGTCCTGTTGCGTTGGGGATTGGTGGATTGGACCCTAACTAAGGTGCTCGGTCCGGTCTTTGCCCGGATGCACGACCTCCCACGCCCCGACGCAGTCCTACGCGCGCTCATCGTCCGCTCAGCGCTTCACAGCGGCATTCCCCACGCCGAAGTCGACGCGATGCAGCGCGACTTGGTCCGCCTGCTTCCCCGACGTTAGTCTATGCCGTCTACCATCTACCTCGCCCGTCACGGCGAGACCGACTACAACCGCAACCGCATCGTGCAGGGGCGCGGCGTCAACAGCCAACTCAACGCGACGGGCAGTGCCCAGGCCGAACGGCTAGCAGCGCGTCTGGCCGACGTGCGTTTTGACGCGGTCTACTCCAGCCCGCTCACTCGCGCTCGCCAAACCGCTGAGACGGTGCGTATGCATCAGCCCGAGCCGACTCCGCCACTTCGCCTGCTCTCCGGGCTGGAAGAGATTAGCTGGGGCGAACTCGAGGGTCTTCCCGCATCCCCGGAAACGCGAGACGTCTTCGAGCGCCTCCACGCGCAGTGGGCCACTGGCGATTTCGCTACGCCCATCCCCGGTGGTGAGTCCATCCGCGACGTACAGACGCGTGAGCTCGACGCCTGGCAGACCATCCTAAACGAAGAGCCGGACGGCGATGTGCTGATCGTAGCGCATGGACGAACCATGCGCGTGCTGCTCGCATCCATCCTGCCGGGCTATGGCTTGGAGCGGATGCAGGACGTCAAACACGGCAACACCTCGCTCAACGTGCTGTCGGTCGACGGCGACCGCGTCACGCCCGAATTGCTCAACTGCATGGCCCACTGGGAAGCCGAATCGACCATTCTGCGCGCATGACCGAGACGTTTGCCGCTTCCGCTTCGATAGCGACTGCCGGATCCGCCCTTGGGCGCCTGATCCGTTCCGCTGCGGACGTGCGCGCCGACGGAGCGTTCGCTCAGGTCCACGTGCCCGCCCCCGCCGCGTCGCCGCTGGCGTGGTTGGCTGGTCAGCACGGTTTGCCTCGCCTGTTCTGGCACGGACGCGGCGAGCGAGAGTCCGTCGCCACACTGGGCGCCGCGCTGACGGTCGGCAGCGAATCCGAAGCGCCCGCCGACTTACCCCCACACGCCTACGTTTCGACGGCATCGGACCTGGTCGCATTGTCGGATGTACTCGATCGGCTGGGGCCGGACGCCCGACTCTGGGGCGGACTGCGCTTCGACGCCCAGAAGCAACCCGATGGCGCATGGAATCTCTACCAGCCCCTGCGCTTCACCCTTCCGCGCTTCACCTACTCGCGACACGACGACGGATCGGCGACGCTCGCCTGCGCCCTCGTTCTACCCGACGACCTGAGTCGCCTGGACGACATCGCCAGACAAGCCGAATCGTTGTCGTCGGCTCGAGCGATGGACCGCATCCGCCTGCCCGTTCCGCTCGAACGCGCCGACCTTCCGGGCCGCCCCACGTGGAATCGTATGATCGCGTCGGCGCTATCGGCATTTGAAAAGGGCGAACTGGAAAAAGTCGTCCTCGGAAGGCGCGTGACCTACCGCTTTCCTAAACCGTTGGACGCGTTCGACCTGCTCCACCAGTTAATGGACGCAACGCCGGGTTGCTTCCACTTCTATACGGAGCACGCCCAGAACACGGCGTTCGTGGGCGCATCGCCCGAACTGCTGTTTCGCCTGCGCGACGGACGCTTGCAGAGCGAGGCCATCGCCGGAACGCGCCCTCGCGCCGACGCCAACGAAGCCGACGACCTGCTCCGCCGCGAACTGCTGGACTCGGACAAAGACCAGCGCGAACACCGGTACGTCCGACACTTCCTGGAAGAGCAGCTGGGCCGCTTCACGACCGAACTGGAATCTGACGCATCGCCCCGCGAGATGCCGCTCGCCCGAGGTCGCCACCTGCGCTCCCGACTCTCCGGCATCCCCCACGCCGACACGCACCCCGTCGACGTGCTGCGTGCGCTTCATCCGACGCCTGCTGTTGGCGGTACACCTACTGGGGCAGCGCTTGCCTTCATCCGCGAACACGAGCCGTTCGACCGGGGCCGCTATGCCGCCCCGCTGGGTTGGATTTCGCGCGACGAGGCCGAATTTGCCGTCGGTATCCGCTCAGGCCGCGTCGAAGGCGACACGTTGGCGCTCTATTCAGGCGCTGGAATCGTCCGAGGCTCAGATGCCGATGCCGAGTGGGACGAGATCGAAGGCAAGATCGCCAACTTCACGAGTGTGCTGGGCTTGAACCCGTCGGCAGAATAGGCCGCAGACTTCACGTGCGGCTCACTTGTTGGACTGGAAAGCGCATGGGAGATGTGGTATCTTGACCACCTAAGGGCAAGTCCTGTACGACCAGCTCCCTTCGAACTCCGCCAGGGCCGGAAGGCAGCAACGGTAGAAGGTCGATGCGGTGCGATGCAGGTAGCTTGCCCTTTTTTGTGGCCTTTCGCATGCTACGTGCGAGTTGATTATTGAGAGTCAATTTGCCTCCGTCGTAGCATGCTATGACGCTACGGAATACAGACGAACGGTGCCATAACCTCCCGTAGCGCCGTTGCATGCAACGGCGACTCGCGCTGAACGGTCACCCCGTCGGCAACCGCTCCAACGTCAACGTAACTGGCCCGTCGGCAGCGAGGTTGATGTCCATGTGCGCGCCAAACGTGCCGGTCGCAACTGGCTGCCCTAACTCACCGGCGAGCGCGTCGCAAAAGGCGAGGTACAACGGCTCGGCAGCTTCGGGCCGAGCGGCGTGGACGTACGACGGACGATTGCCCTTGTGCGTATCGGCGTAGAGCGTGAACTGGCTGACGACGAGCGCCTCACCGCCGATGTCGATCAGCGAAGCGTGCGACGGACGCTCGTCGGGCGACTCAGGGTCGGGAAACAGACGCAACTTGGCCACCTTCTGCGCGAGCCACAGCGCTTCATCCTCCCCATCGCCGACGCGGACACCGAGTAGAATCAAGACGCCGCGCCCGATCTGACCGACGGTCTCCCCGTCGACATCGACGCGAGCGTGATGGGCGCGTTGAACCAGAGCGATCATCGGTCCGCCAGGTGTTGGCGCGCGAACGCCTCGAATGCGTCGAGAGCGCGCCCCCGGTGGCTGATCGCGTTTTTGCGCTGGGTCGACATCTGGGCGAACGTCTCGCTCTCGCCTTCTGGGACGAAGAGCACGTCGTACCCAAAACCGCCGTCGCCGCTCGGCTCGGTCGCGATGTGGCCTTCGCAGACGCCGTCAAACGTTTGGGTCGCCTGTCCTGGAGCGGCAAAGGCTAGCGAGGTACGGAAGCGGGCCGTCCGATCTGGTCTGCCGTCGAGTTCTCGGAGTAGCAGCGCGCGGTTGTCGGCGGGATCGCAGGCGGGTCCGGCGTAGCGCGCTGAGTGGACACCGGGGCGTCCATCAAGGGCGTCGACCTCCAATCCGGTATCATCGGCCAGGCAGGGCGCTCCGACGTGAAGTGCCAGACTCTCGGCTTTGAGGCGAGCGTTTCCAGCCAACGTCGGCTCGGTTTCGTCGACAGAGGGCGCGTCGGCAGGAGGCGGCTGCACGTCGAGGCCGAGCGGTTCGAGGCGGGCGACGAGTTCGCGCAGTTTGCCGGGATTTCCGGTGGCGAGGTAAAGGGTCACGCAGCGAGAGAGTTGGTTGTGCTGAAAGCTACGCTTCCCTGCTCACCGAGTCTTGGGCGAACTCGACACGAAAGCCGCCGTTTGAACGGTGTACCTGACCGCACCTTGCATGTCCGCCGACGCCGACACTCCGTTCGACCCCATCGAAACCGCCATCGAAGCCATCCGCAAGGGAGGCATCGCCATCGTCGTCGACGACGAGGACAGAGAGAACGAGGGCGACTTCATTGCGGCTGCCGACGCCGTCACGCCCGCGATGGTCAACTTCATGGCAACCCAAGGGCGCGGCCTGATTTGCGTCCCACTCGAACGCGAACGCGCGATGGAGTTAGATCTTCCGATGATGGTGCCGACCAACTCGTCGGTCCACGAAACCGCCTTCACGATCAGCGTCGACCTGCTCAGCGGAACGACGACGGGCATCTCGGCGAGCGACCGCGCCGCTACGATCCGCGCCTTGGCCGATCCCGCGACACGCCCCGTCGAACTGGGTCGCCCCGGTCACATCTTCCCGCTCCGCGCTCACGCAGGCGGCGTTCTTCGCCGTGCCGGACACACGGAAGCCGCCGTCGACTTGGCACGGCTGGCGGGACGCAAACCTGTCGGTGTCATCGTAGAGATCTTGAACGACGATGGCACGATGGCGCGCGTGCCCGACCTTGCAGCGATGGCGCGCAAGCACGATCTGCCGCTCGTCACGATCAAGGATTTGATCGCCTATAGGATGCGGCACGAATCGCTGGTCGATCAGGTCGTGTCGGTCGACATGCCGACGCAGTACGGACGGTTCACCCTGACGGCGTTCGAGGAGCGACTGACGGGCGAGGTCCACCTCGCGATGACAAAGGGCGAGTGGGACGAACAAACGCCGGTCCTGACGCGCGTCCACTCGTCGTGCGTGACGGGCGACATCTTCGGCTCGCAGCGCTGCGACTGCGGCGATCAACTCGCTTCAGCGCTGGCTCAGGTCGAGGCTGCGGGTCGCGGCGTCGTGCTCTACATGCAGCAGGAAGGGCGGGGTATCGGGCTAGTCAACAAATTGCGCGCCTACAAACTGCAGGAGCAGGGCATGGACACCGTCGAGGCCAACGAAGCGCTGGGCTTCGGGATGGACCTGCGCGACTATGGCATCGGCTGTCAGATTCTGCGCGCGTTGGGTGTGCGCAAGATGCGGCTGATGACGAACAATCCGACCAAGCGAGTCGGACTGAGCGGGTACGGACTCGAGATCGCCGAGCGCGTGCCGCTCCAGATGGTGCCGGGCGAACACAATGCGCGCTATCTCCAGACCAAGCGCGACCGCATGGGCCACGACCTCGATCTGGGTAGCCTGCTGACCGGGCACGACCGCGATGTGATACAGTCGGTCGCTGGTGAGGGCGATGGAGCGGGGTAACCTCCGCCTGGACGAGAGCCTCGCACCGACCTCGCAATCCCTCAAATGCCGCTATTGACCGGCAAACGGGATAATCCCAGCCTCCGCGCGCCCGATGATGTTTGCGCTGGGCTTCATCGGTAGGACGACGCGGAACGTAGCGCCCTCATCCGGCTCGCTCGTCGCCGAAATGGTGCCGCCGTGACGCTCGACGATGCGCCGACAGATCGCCAAGCCGATGCCGGTCCCCTCGTATGCATTGCGCCCGTGCAAGCGCTGGAATGGAGCGAAGATGCGGTCCGCGAACTGCTGTTTGAAGCCGACACCGTTGTCGGTCACCTCGATCACGATGCACGCCACGCCCTCGGCTTCGCCCGGTCGAATGCATACCGTCACGTACGGCGGTACGTCGGGACGGCTGAACTTGAGCGCGTTCCCCGCGAGGTTGAGCAGCAATTGGTAGAGCTGAGTCGGATCGGCAGTCGGCGGTGCAAGATCGTCCGGCGCATCGAGCACGAGCGTACCGTTGGTCTCTTCGATGCGGATCGACAGGTCGCCAGCCACGCGTTCAAACGTCTTGCGTAGATCGACGCTGACGAATGGCCTGCCCTGCGAGGTCACGCGCGAGTAGTCGAGCAGATCGCCGATCAGGTCGTTCATGCGCGACGCCGCATCCCGCATTCGGTCGATGTAGTACGTCGCGTCGGTGTCGAGTTGGCTTCCGTACTCGTCGGTGAGCAGTCCGCCGAACGCCCGGATCTTGCGCAGCGGTTCTTGCAGGTCGTGCGAGGCGACAAACGCGAAGTCGGCCAGTTCGCGGTTGCGAGATTCGAGGGCCTTGTTCGCTGCGTCGAGTTGCGACGTCCGCTCGTCAACGCGCGTCTCGAGCGTCTCGTTGACCTGCTCCATCTCGGCGTTGGCCTGGCTGAGTGCCCGCTCGTTGTCCTTCCGCTGCGAGATGTCGACGACGGCCCCGGCGAGTTGGGTTGGCACCCCTTTGTCGTCGAACTGCGCAAGCCCTCGGCTGAGCACCCAGACGTAGGAGCCGTCGGCGCGCCGCAATCGGTATTCGGCCAGCAGTTGCGGCGTTTCTCTCGACAGGTGACGTTCGACCTGATGGGTCACTTCATTCAGATCGTCGGGATGGGTCCGCTCGCTCAAGGCGTCAAACGTCGCCGGGAACGCGTTCGGCTCGTACCCCAGCATTTCGTAGAAACGCGGCGACAGGTAGGTCTCGTCGCTCTGGATGTCCCAGTAGTAGATGCCGTCGCTGGTGCCGCGTACGGCCTGCTCGAATCGCTCCTCGGTTTTTCGGGCGAGTTGTGCGGCGGCGTGCTGGTCGGTTACGTCGTGCAGGTACACCGAAAGGCCGGTCTCGTAAGGAAACAGGTTGACGTCCAGAATGCGCCCGCGCCACTCAAAGTCTGCGATCTGCCGGGTTCGGCGCGACACGTTGGCCTCCGTAATCGCAAACGCGAGCCGCTCGGCTCCCAGCCGGTTGAGCAGCAGGTCGGCGCTGCGGCCCAGGTAACTGCGCCCTGACGAACCCAGCAGCTTCTCAGCGGCGGCGTTGATGTAGCGCAGCTTTCCGCTTGTACTGATCGAGAAAAACGCCTCCGTAATGCTCTGTAAAATGTCCGTGTTGCGCTGGAGCACGCGGTTGCGCTCGCGCTCGGCAAACCGCGACTCGGTCACGTCGCGCATCGTCACGATCATCCGCGCTTCGGATTCGCCGCCGCCCGCGTGGAAGATGCTCCGCGCCACGATTTCGCGCTGTCCGAACTCGGGCGACTCCAATCGAAACTCCGACGAGAACGCCGATCCCGTCTCCATCGCCCGATCGTGTGCGTTGACGAACGACGCCAGGTCATCGGGATGGATGCGCGAAAAGTAGGCGTCGACCGGATGCGACTGGCCGAGCGGCAGGCCAAACAGGTTGTTCAAGCTGTCCGACGCCATCACCTGCTCGTCTCCTTGCTTCTGCTCCCACGTCCCCACCTCGGCGACGGCCAACGTGAGTTGCAGCGTTTCTCTCGTTCGAGACAGGCGGGCGAGCGTGGTTTCCAACTCGGTCACGTCGCGCTGAACCGACACCCAGTGCGTGACGCGGCCTCCTTCTCGGATCGGCTCGATGCGCCACCGCACGATGTAGGGCGAGCCGTCCTTGCGGTAGTTGTAGGTGCACCCCTCGAACGAGCGCTCCGCGCTCAAATCGTCGCGCAACTGCTTCATCAGGGAGCGGTCGGTGAGCGGTCCCTGCAGGATACGCGGCGTGTTGCCTCGCACCTCGTCGAGCGTGTAGCCGGTCAACTTCTCGAACGCCGGGTTGACGTAGACGATGCGCGGGCCGGGAGAGTCCAATTCGGCGTCGGTGATGACGACGGAGTCTCCAGCATGGACGACGGCGGCTTCGAGTAGTCGCAGCCGAGGTCCGCTGCCTACACGGGTCGGCTCTTGGTGGATGTCGGAGCGCGCTTCGCTGGCGCTCCACTGAGCCTGACGCAGTACGTGCCCCAACTCGTCTAGAGCGGCGTGCCCCGCCTCTACCACGACGTATCCGTTCCACACGTCGGCGCCCTCCCACTGTCCGCCCAGACCGATCAACGTTTCGGGCCGCTGCGCCGATCCGAGCACGCGAGAAGCCTGCTCGACGTCCACCGCTGCTCCCACGATCAGCGCATCGAACGTTCCTCCGTTGAGCAACCGGACCGCCTCGCCCACCTTCTCGACCGAGCGCACCTCGGCGCCCGACAGCGCGCGAATCGATTCGTCGATGAAAGTGGCCTCTGTATCGGAGAGACCTACGGCCAGCGCGCGCGCGGGAAAAGGCATAGAACGAGTTGAATCACGGGGGAGAATCAGACAAAGATGAGCATCTTCGGCGCAAAAAAGAATGGGAGCCGCGCACCAAGCCGCAAGCGTTGACGGAGCGTTACGCTCGGCTCGTCACTCCGCTCCACGCGAGACCAACTGCCGATACAACGCACGCACGTCGGCGTCGAAATCCGAGCCATCGCTGTCGTTCACGAGCACGTAGTCAGCCCTTGCTCGTCGCTCGGCGTCCGGCATCTGCCGCGCGATTCGCGCTTCGACGGCAGCCCGATCTACGCCATCGCGGGCCATCGTTCGGGGGATGCGGACCTCGACCGGCGCGTCGACGACGAGAGTGGCGTCCAACTCGGCGTCGCCTCCGCTTTCGAACAGGATGGCGGCTTCCTTGACCAGCATCGGCGCCGAAGTCCGAGCGACGCGCTCGGCAAACGCTTGACGCACGCGCGGGTGGACGATGGCGTTGAGACGGGTGAGCGCATCGGGATCGGCGAAGACGTGCCCCCCAAGACGGATCCGATCGAGCGATCCGTCAGCGCGATAGGTATCGGCACCGAAGGCCGCGATCACGTCGGCCCGAACGTCGGCGCGCAAGAGAATGCGTTTGCCCTCATCGTCGGCGTAAAACACCTCAGCGCCGCACGCTTCGAGGATGCGGCACGCCCGTGACTTCCCCGATCCGATGCCGCCGGTGACACCGAGCAAGAAGGGGTGCGTTCGAGAGGACGAAGAGACGGAGAGCATGGTAGGGACGTGATGCAGACTCCAAACTACCACCCCACGACGTGCGGATCCGTAGCTTTGGTCTCCTCCATCGCCGTACCCCACGTTCTCTTGCCCCTCTCCCGCCCACTCGCTCCCGGAAGCCGCATCCGCGTAATCGCCCCGGCCAGCGCGCCTTTCGACGCCGACGCCACCGACCGTGGAATGGCGGCGCTACGCGAGCGGGGGTTCGACGTGATCGCGCCACCCTCACGCGAGCAGTACGGCCACCTGAGCGCGACGGACGACCAGCGCCTCGCCGATCTCAACGACGCGCTACGCGACCCCGACACGTCAGCTATCGTGTGCGTACGCGGTGGATATGGCACGCTGCGCCTGCTGCCAGGCGTCGACTATGCCGCCGCCCGTGCGCACCGCCCACTACTCGTCGGCTACTCGGACATCACGGCGCTCCAACTCGCCCTGCTGACCCGTTCGGATTTGCCCAGCCTGTCCGGGCCGATGGTAGCTGTCGAGTGGGGCGACATCGACGAACAGAGCGAAACGCTGTTCTGGGAT
>JAULKR010082764.1:0-10894 GCA_032356305.1 Prasiola linearis | reverse complement strand
CACACACACACACACACACACACACACACACACACACACACACACACACACACACACACACACACACACACAAATCTAGACAGAATTTTCTCTATTGTTGTTGAAATGGTGGTCACAGCTACATAATTATACTTCATGTATCTAAGGTGCTGATGATCAGGTGATGCGGCTTTTTCCATGAGTATCTTCGATGAGGCCACGAGTCAATTCGATTGGGGTGAATACCGTGATGCTGTTGCTAAGTCCCGGTCTGGGTGGAACGGAAGTGAGCAAAGGTGACGTACTGTGCGCTCTTAATGCAGGTGCAAGGAGACACTGCCGGTTGCACGCTTTCATAAGAATCGTATGGCCTCCAATGGTCTGCAGCCTTTCTGCAAGTCTTGTGCCGCCAATAAAGCTGCCCAGGTGGCTAAACCCTGGCATTGCCCCCTCACCTGGCTAAACCCTGGCAGTGACCCTGACCTGGTCTCTCCTATGATGACTTACCGTGACCGCCACCTGGATGGGCTGCAATACCTCGATGCAGTGCCGACTTGGGTGGCTACAGTGACGTCGTGGCTGTTGTGCTCACGTCGGATCGCAGAGGCGTACACCTAGGTCAGGCATATCTATCGTAGTGGGTCAAGGGCTTTTCCCGCAACACAGTCGGATCCGTCTCGTGAATAAGGGCCGGTCTTTGAGCCTCTTGCCTCATCTGCCTGGCCAACAGAAGACGAGCCTTCGTGTGGGGTTCGATGATTCAGGGGCCAAACACCAAGTCTCAGGTCTTACATTCTGGGATGTAAGTACGCAGCAAGTTCGCTGTACCATGCTGTCTCGAATTTAAGGAATCTCATGTAATTTGTGATACATATTGAAGGCGCGCCCAGCTTCACGGAGTCCAGGTGCCCGCTGCTGTCAACACCCTGTATGTGCTCCAGGGCGGCTGTGCGCCAGGGTGGGCAAGGTCACGGAGGTGCGGGTGCCCCGTGGCAGTGCCTGTCTGTTGCGCCAGGTCGTGCGGCTGTGACACTGGTGACACATGCTGCACTGTAGATGACACGGCTGAAGCTGCGGTGGGAGCTTCAGTCCCTCAATGGCGCCGGCTCTCCAGGGCAGCCCAGCGTGCAGTCAGCCCCTGCCGCTATTTCTTCCGTCCCATCCAGCGCTGCAATGGCACCGCCAGCAGCAGCGGCAGCCCCAGCAACAGGGTCAGACGTGACTCGTGCGACAAGCCAGGCGCTGACAGCGATGGGCCAGGGGACTCTCGCGCCCTTTCAACATCAGGCGATGTCTTTGTCAGGGGTCAGTGCTGCTGAAGCGCCGGTGAACGCTGCTGCTCTGATGGTGGCAGGCGCTGCTCAGGCAGCCAACGCTCACATGGGGCCGAATACACAGACGGCTCCCCTGTCGTCCGCCGCACTGACTGATCAGCAGCTGCTGGGTGTGTCAGACAGCCTGGCAGACAGCCTGGCAAGCATCCCTGTGTCGCTGCTCCAGTATCCCCTCTCCACCATCGGAATGACACCTTCTCCTAGCAGCATCGTGTCAGGTGCAAACTCTGCTATCAGTCAAGCTGCCAATGCGTCAACGTTGCCGGTGCCCCTGCCGTGGTCCCCCAGCGCTCACCACCAGCACCACCAGGAGCATCAGCAGCACCAGCAGCACCAGGAGCTGCTGGGCAGCCAGATTGTTTCTGGTGGCACTCCGGAGGTCTCTGCGACAACACAGGCACCAGATTTGTTGTTTCAGCAGCAGCAGCAGCAGCAGCAGCAGCAACAGCAACAGCAACTGTTGACTCAGATCCAACCTGTAGGCCATATACCTCCAGGGGGCATCACTGCTACGATCGATGTGGGACATGCTTCACTGCCATTGCTCCAACAGCAACAGCTCCAACAGCAGCAGCTTCAGCAGCAGCAGCTTCCCACTGGCTTTTCGGCTGCCGTAATTGCAGCGGCAGCTGGTCTTGACCTCAGCGGCGCCCTTCCACCCGTCTCCTCCGCACCCGCCCTGGAGGGCCCCATGTACGTCAACCCCCCCGGTGTCCTTGCGCACTCCGCCGGCGTGGGCGCCATGAACGGTGCAATGAGCCAGGGGGGCTTGGCCACGTCAGAGGTCGAGGTACTGCCTGACACAGAGAGGTCTCAGCCGCAGCTCACCCTGCAAGAGTCGCCGCCACCTCCGCAGTCCCCCACCCATGAAGTCTCACCAGCCCCCGGATCGTACAGCCACCCACGCCCTGTCGAGAACGGCCCGCCTGTTAGTCCGGGAGCTCATCATCGGCCAGCTGAGGCAGCACTCCCTTTTGCAGCTCAGTCAGACAGTCAGACACAAGCAGATGACTTAGCCAGTCCTTTCGCATCTGACAGTCAGCCACAACAAGACGCGGCTGCCGCCACTACGTCCGAAAGAACAGACAAACCGTTGCCTGAAAGACAAGCCGCTGACACTCCTCAGCTCATCCGACCATAGCCCTAGAGAGCTCTGTAGCCCTCATGATTGACAACCTAAAGTTGAAAGGGGGCCGAGTTCGATCGGTTCGAAAGAGAGGCGAGCCTGAGGCGAAGCTGCTGCCCCTGCACCACATGTTTGCGGTGATTAGTAATGGCTCGAATGAACAGCATCGCAAACTGTGTCACCTTGTACACTTGACAGCTTTCTGCAATAAAGTGTACTACAAGTAGTGCTGCTGACACGCGACATGAAGCTTCTCAAGGGTGCTGAAGTGATGCTTGTGCAAGGACAGTGCGGTATTGAGCCCTTCATCACTCGACCATCTGTGGGCTATGGTGCGTTGTAACAACGAAATGTATTGCTATTACGACACATTGATCTCATATCATTAATGACATGAGATCATGACGGAGTAGCACATCACACCAATCTGACCATGGCAAAATTTACCAGAGTGGGAAAGTTGACTCCAAAAATTAACACTACTAGTAGTATACCAGTAGTATAATCGTTTCGCTCAATTGTCAGATTCGATTGTTGGACACCACATCTAACTGACACCACAGCAAAGCACAGACTTGTCTGACTAGTCTGTGCTTTGCTAAGGAGGGAGAGAGGAGAAATAATTCTTACGTGTACAGTTATACGTATACATACGCGGTGTCTTTTGGGTATGCGCACATTAAAAGCACACAAAGTTTCCTCTTTCCGCATTGTATACAGCTTTGCGAACTATATATATCTCTATTTGGCATAGATAAAGTTCTTGAAGCTACTCTACTTGTCCATGTGTTGACCTTTGGGGAGACCTCTCATCATGTATGTCAATCTATGTACACGTCAAAGCCACGACTACACATTTGAACGAGATGCAATGTTGAAAATCAGAAATGACCACTTCGAAAACAACATACCCCAGAACAAAGTGTTGGACTGCAGCATGCCAACGCAATTTAATTATCAAGAGTGTTCCTCCTTCCCGCTGCGAAATTCCACTTGCAGTCAAAATCCTTCGCTGTGTTTGCTTACGTAAATGAACACCTAAAGGCCTAAAGACAGTTGCAAAAAGCTAATCACTGGGAAAGATGAGGCGAGTCGTGTCAACCTTTCACCGTGTATGCAACCGCGCATGACACGTGAGTGAGAGCGCCCTCCTACTCTCTTTGGCACAAGAACCTCAGTGCACATTGTAAAAGGATACGTGAAGCAGCCATTCAAGCTTCCTGAAGGTCTCTCTGAATCCGTTGTGCAGGCACTTCTGAGCTGATGGTGCAAGGCCTTAAGGCAAGACGAGAGTCGAGGTGGATGGTGTGCTGTACACTCCAACCTCTCAGCCTCTGAAGCTTTCGAGCCGGGTAGCTGCTCATGTGTCAAATGACATTGCTCTGCCAACTCTCTTAGTAACCAGCCTCTGACTCATCCGTTTGAAGCATTATGTTTATAAAAACGATAAAAATACAAAATACAGTATGAACTGCTCAATCATCTGAGCTATGCTCGTTCATGTTCCACCGTTCAATACTCAAAGCTTACCGAGGTCCAGCTCCATCTTGTATCTCTGGCAAATTGCTGCTACTACCTCCAATCAGAATTATCGGGCACTTGACCAATACACCCATCACAGATGCTGCCACACTGCTAAGTCTTCCTTCTGCCATTGCAACAATATTGTTGCATTGCTCGGAGGAAGGATGGAGCATAGTGTAGAATATGCACACCTCTTTTAGATCAAGCAGCTCATAGCCAGCCTGTGCAGTGAACCCAGCGCAACTACGGGTTTTTCGTATCTATTTCTCCTTCGCTTGCAATGTCAGACACCCAGTGCCATTTTGTGCTTGGAGGCACAGATGAAGATCCACTGGGGCGACCGGACCCTTTTGGTTTTTGCTACCCCTGACACAAACCGAAAGGAACTCCGGGGCTTCAAGCTTCAAGTTCCCCATCAAGGTCATTCCAAAGTAATCTCCCCCCCCCACCCCACTTCAAATGCCACAGCTACGCCGTTCCAGCAGCATCAAGTTGCGTGGGGAGACAGCTCTTACCTCGACACAATGTCAGACACTGTTCCGCTAGGGTACAGGCCTGTGCATGCGCAAACACTGCATACGCCGCAAGTACTCCATTAGTCGGCCGTCACGGTATTCTTGAAGGGTTGTTAATGTCGTTCGGCTAGGCTACAAGTTGACACCAACTGATTTTAGCACTTGTGCAATGCCCCACGACACGCCCCGGGTTTGGGCCACATTAATTGCTGTCATTGCGCCGTGAACATGAATAGGAATGCTAGGTCCAAAATGCTTGCTAATTCTATTGTGCAAGCTGTCTGGCTGCAAGAATCCAGCAATTGCCATTGATGCAAATAGGGCGGCGCTGCAGGACCACCAGCAGCAACAACAGCAGCAAGCAAGGGGAGCAGACCAAATAGCATCTGAATCGAAAGCTTCCTTTAAAGAGAAGGTGGTTCTGGCAGGGAACTAATCGCAGCACCTTGGACAGCAATCGACAGAGGCAATGTAGCGAAGCACATGTGCACACCTGCAAGTGGAAGGAGTGCATCATGATATCCGCCATCACCACCAGCAGCAAAAGCACTTGCAACAACAACAGCAGACGCAACAGAAGAAGCAAACATCACACACACATAGGCTATGCCAGGATGACGTCGATTTCTTCTTGAAACGTGCTGGCACCAGCATCGAGCAAGCTAAACAAGACAAAGGAGATTCCCATGGTCAGGGTGTCGGAGCAGCACGTCTGAAAAGAGAGAGGTGTAACGCGAAATATCATCCACACACAAAATGAACAAAACCTCGTCCGGTGGGTGCGGCACATCATGTGCTCGTCATACGACGAAATCATCAACATCAACGAAGCACCTCAGCTCATCGTCTGCAACTACTCCAGCTTCGCAGAAGGGCTGGGGCTGCTCCTGCTCCTCAGGGCAGAGCTTTAAAAACACCTCGGCAAATATGGAGTGGATCAAGTCATCATCGATGAAAAGGTGTCAAGGATCAAGTTAATTATCGGCGACAGCTTGACTCGTGCAGCCAGATCCATGCCGTTTAGTGATGCTAATTGGCCAGAATAGATGATGAGGAACCCCAATGAGGAGTCAACTGCCACAGAATGCCTGGATGTGGTCATCAATCGTGCCGATGAACCCATAGAGCGGACCCGACACGTGCTTGAAGTGTCCACCGTCGATTGACACGCCGGCTTGCACCGCGAAAGTAGTGATGAGAATGTCTGTGGCAGCTGACTCCTCATTGGGGTTCCTCATCATCTGTTTTGGCCAGTTAGCGAAAATAAACGGCATGGATCTGGCTGCACGAGTCAAGCTGTTGCCGTTGATTAACTTGATCCTTGACACCTTTTCTTCGATGATGACTTGATCCACTCCATATTTGCCGAGGTGTTCTTGAAGCTCTGCCTTGAGGAGCAGGAGCAGCTCATCTGCGAAGCTGGAATAGATGCAGACGATGAGCTAGCGCTGAGGTGCTTCGCTGATGTTGGTGATTTCGTCGTATGATGAGCACATGATGTGCCGCACCCACTGGACGAGGTTTTGTTCATTTTGTGTGTGGATGATATTTCGCGTTACACCTCTTGCTGCTCCGACACCCTGACCATGGAAATCTTCTTGTCTTATTTGGCTTGCTCGATGCTGGTGCCAGCACGATCTAAGAAGAAATCGACGTCTTCTTGGCATAGCCTATATTGCTACTGGAATATCCATGGCCTTTTGGCACATAGCTGGCTGATGTCGTCATCAACCTGTCTCATTTTCGTTGCGTCTAGCAGTGTGTCGTCTGCTGCCATTTGCCTGATCTGGCCTGCTTCGTCTAGGATCAGCGCTGGGCAGTTTTCCTTGCAGAGTTTTGACCAAAACTTCGGTGCGAGCGCTGCGATTGATGGCAGGCAGATGATATATCTATGTGATTTGTCAGAGCAGGATGTATCACCTTGGTGTACTCAAGTGTTGCATCACGTGGCATTGCGAGCGATGATGCTTTGCCACGATACCCAGATTTCCAGGCTCAAAGCATCCTCACTGTTCTTTCTCAGTATCTGATGATAAGAAGCAAAGGTGCACACCCTGGGAAATTGAACCGTGGAAGATGGACTGTGCGATCTTTGCAAGCACCTGTCCGCATGGCCAGTCTCACTTGTATTCGTGCAGGGTAATAAAAGTTTTAGCATTTCTATCGTTGTCAAGCATGTTGCTTACATCAGTCGATCGATCAATCGATCAACGAAGCCAGCCCTTCCAGTATCAATGCAAACGGTCTCAGTCAATTATGCAGATGGAACCTCAGTTGTCATCAGCCGCACAGCAGCGGCAGTTCTACAAGCAGCTGCCCACCTTGTCAGCCTCCAGCCTTGCAGCACCCAGCCCTGCTGCCCCTCGCCGTATATTACCCATCTTGGGTCACCTCGGCTCCCAGGCAGCAGCGCTACCTAAGGCCGCACCCACACTCTTGCAGCAGCGACGCGCCGGGGGACGTCCCACTCTGTGCAGGGTAAAGCTGATGGGGCGCTACCCGCGAACAGTCCTGCTAAAGGCAACTACATGAGATGGAAGCACCATCGCAGATGCAACAGGCTGGGGGATACCATCATCACCAAAAACACTACCACCACCACCGCCACCAGCAGCAGCAGCAACAGCAGCAGCAGCCACCTAGATCATCTCAGCAGATCCTGGTCCAGCAGCAGCAGTGGCAGCAGGCTGGCAGTGCGCGGCAGGGGTATCAACTGCTCCAGCAGGATAGGGGCCGCCCATGTTACAACCTTCCAGATGTGTAGGTCTACTGTGAAACAGGCTGTGCTACAGCGAAATAGACTTACTGTGCCTCTAACACAAGTTCGACCGGAAGCAATTTACTGCGACAAGTTTTCTGCCGTTGTGAAAGACTATACTGTGAAAACTTCATCTCAAGTTTGTCTGACGTGGCGACGGTTTTTCGGCGAGTCACGGAAACCTGTGACTAATCGAGAAACCTCAGTGAGAACAGCCCATTAGGTTGTACCACCACAAAATATTAGGTGAGCATCCACTCCGAATAATAATCTTCTAGATGCTTCTAGATGCAAATAAATTGCCGTGAAGAATGAAAAAGCAGACCCTAAGGACCACATTAGGTCCCATTAGACCCTTCAGGGCTTAGGGCTTTTAGCTCAGCCTCAGGCCCCTTGAGCTCAGGCCCCTCAGGATGCCCTCAAGCCTCAATGGGCTAATGGGCGTTGGTCCGGGATCCCCTCGAGAGCACCAACACCCCAGCCCACAGCACCGACATCCAAGGGGATTCGCGAATCGGGGCATCTTGTTCGATGGCTATTCATTGAATGGTTCACATGGTTCTGGGTATGTATACTTGCAATATGCCATGGTCCTATCAGGAGATCTGTCTTTGAGATCTGGTGCGTAGATGACCTCGACGAGCTTTTCCGACTCGACCCAAAGAGGCGCGTACGAATTTGTTTTAGTACCAATTGGTGGCCTCCAGTTGATACCATACTGTACTTGCACTTTCTCGCAATTTCATCGGGGTTTAATAAAGATCTTTGAAGAATACATTCTGCAGCGGGCATAGTCAGATCAACCTCGACGTTGACAACTTGATATGGTAGATATGCAAGTGATATAGCTGTACATGACTGAGCTCCGAAATCTCTGCTGCGAGAATTTTCATGGGCTCGAGTGACTGTCAGACTGGAGGAGTGGTTATTCCGCGTTGGCGCCACGTGGTGCACCTTCAACACAAGAAGGAAGGTTGTTTTTGCAATGCCATTGCAATCAGTGATTGGGTTCATACTGACCCCAAACACGTTTGGCAATGCTTGGTCACGTCACGGCTGTCGTTTAATCAGAATTATATTTATTTTGTTCTATCGGAATCGTACGGTGGTCTTCCTTTCGACGAACGTTTCCCCTTATAAGCGACAGGCCCTTTTCATACAGAAACACAGACACTTGCAGGCGTTACATGGCAAGGACACCCTATCAGCTGTAGATCTCCATCGCGGAGCCATAACGGAGAGTATACTTTGACAAAACGCTATGTGTCAGTACCTAATAAATGTGCGACGGACGTCGTGATTGCGTTACCAAGTGCTGCACGATCTCAGGACAGGATTAATTCGACCTTCTCTTGGCAGCTCCTTTTGCAAATTTATCCTTAATCTTTCTTAAATTACAGCTTTAAGAAGGATATAACTGTCACTAGGCCAACGCAAACGAATGGGGGGTTGATATTACATTAATCAATTTCACCACAATGCCCCTTATGAAACCAATAAAATAAAGAAAAAGGAACAAAAAGATGTTGATCTGCATAAATCGTATGTACTCATCCCCCAAGCAGATGTTTGCTCAGCATCACAACAGGGTGTATGCTCTGTGGCGAATACTTTACACCTAGACGACAGGATGCTATACTAAAACCTAAACCCTATCCTGTACTACACAGGCTTCTGCGTAGGTTAACCTGATGCTGCTGTGGGTTATCTGCGCTTGACACCTTGTCATTGAATGGTTGGTAGCTGCATTGCAAAGATAGTGCCTTCACTAAAATTTCTCGAGCTGATAAGGACACTTGCAATTTGTAATCATGACCACAATGCCAAGACAGCCATCGCCGCAGCTCCGCCAAACAGTGCCACGTATGACGCCAGCTGGCCCTGCAGCGTGATTTTCCAATATTACAACAATACACCTAAAGGTGCTCGAGGAGCACTGATCTCGGGCTGTTCAAAGTTTTGCCACACACAGCACCACACACAGTAGATATTCCTAATGTTACAGATTCTGCATTGGGTAATCTCTGACGTGGCTCCTGCTGATGTGCGTGTCAGGTGTGCTGATGACTCATTCCAGGGAGTGCATGACAGGATTGCCGTGTGGTAAAGGTGACATCCTGGGGCGCTCATGCGTGTCAGAGATAAGCAGTCACTGAGCCCTGAAGGAAACTGATGACGTCATGATCACAAGGCACTAAACCAACCAGCATAGCTACTTGCTGAGTAGCAGCCGCCAGTCCGCAACACCCCACTTGTTTCCACCAACCCTCACTCACTCCCACCCCCCCCTCACTCCTTCCCAATCACCCCTGCTCTTCTCCGAAAAGCACAGAAGAAAGGCAGGCAGCAGGGGGACGATCGATGAGCGATCAAAATGAGCGATCAAAATGAGCGATCAAAATGAGCGATCGAAATGAGCGATCAAAACAGCTGGATCAAAACACGTCAGTTCCTCCACAGGACTTGCTATCTGCACGTGGACGTACAGTCACCGATGATGACTCATCATATTGACTGTTTAGAACAATCAAAAATAGTTGTCGATGTCGGGACCTCACAGTGGGTGACTCTGTGGGGCGGCCATTGTACACCTCAGCTTCGCCTCGCACAGACCTCTGACGCGAGACTCGTGGGAAGCAGCTCTCAACACTTTGTGGGCTTTACTATATATATATACTATATATATCCTATATATAACACACAGCAGCAGCAGCAGCAGCACGCATAGGAAATGTGGCGCGCATGTTATTGAAAAAGTATGAATATTCAAATGTGTGCCGCAGCTTTGATAGCCACCCCATCGGTCGTTCAAGGAATGATTGGGTCCGTTCCTAGATGGATGACTCATCGTCACTTTCCTACAGATGCTCGTAGGTCGCATGACAAGAGCGTCGACTGGAAATTTTTGCACTGGTCCTGTCAGCTGGCAGCTAACTGTGCTGCTATGGGCTGCGTCGTCGTTCAGAGTTCACACCAAAGCGAGACGATCTGAGTCGAATGCCAGTGCCCTCTCCCAGCAACTCTGATGAATGTTTGAATCTTTGCATTTGTGAATCATACCTTGGCTGAAGCTGTGCGCATGGAAGACGAGAAGAAGTCGACAGCAATCATGTTGACTAAGGCGAGGTACACTAAGATGCCCTGCGATGCACCTGGCAACAATACTCCACTGGTGTTTTACGACTCCAATCCAATCATAACCGACTGACGACTCCAATCATCACCGAAAGAGGACGACAATAGGCTACTCAGCACAACAAGCACAAATGGTGTAGGTGCATTGGCAGCTTCGCATGTCAGACATTTCAGTCATCAGCCGCCAGGGTGAGGGAGGGAGAGAAACAGTGAAGCGGGACGCACTGCAGAGGTGCCGTTGAAGACTCCAGTCACATACAGGGCTGCCCTGGAGTGTGGTGAGTACGACCGACGAATCAGCATACCACACACGACCCCTGCTGGTGTAGACACAGCGAAGGAAGCCGCTCGCAACAAGAATGGCCAGCTGCACCGCAAAAGCAGGCAACTCTGCTGCAAAAGCTCTATGTAAAAGAACTTGCATGTTGGAAGCTTCTGGTGGTACACTCACGTACGCCCGCTCTCTCTCTCTCTCGCTCTCTCTCTCTCTCTCTCTCTCTCTCTCTCTCTCTCTCTCTCTCTC
>JAULKR010082653.1:0-10897 GCA_032356305.1 Prasiola linearis | reverse complement strand
AGTCAATCCCTCACCTTTCCCGTCCACGTGTGACACCTTTGATGAGACTGGTTCGGTGAAGATAACAAGCAGCTGTATGGCTACAAGACAGGCAGAGTGGCGCTCCCTTGACATCGCTCGGACTTTTCCTGGTCCTCGTCAGCCCCAACCGAACATCACCTGCAGTGTCCAGGGCCACGAGCGCATGTTGACAGGTCATCCATATCACTTAGTCATCCGACGGCTGTCATGCTGACTCCCCTTTCCGTCGTGGACGACCGCTGTGATGACGTTGTGGTCAGGGGCTGCACCTGCCGAGCAGCAGCAGCAGCAGCAGCAGCAGCAGCAGCAGCAGCAGCGGTCGCCCGGCGCAGCGCCTCCTGTCGGTGACCCTGGCAGCACGGGAGGGGATGGCTGCAGAGAGGACAGGACGGCCACCACAGGGGCGGAGATCAGGGCATTCGTGGATCAAAGCACCCCTGCACAGACCCGGCAATCGCACTCTGTTGACCGAGCTGGCCACGACGAAGGTACGCAACACCACACAGCCCCCCCAGCCTCTGGCCAATCCGGAGATGTGTCCTCAGACAATCCGGAGACGCGTGAGAGGGGCACTACGAGAGTGAGTAGGGAGTGCAGGTTTTCCGAACATGTTATGTATTACTTGATGCTTAATGATACCCGAACAAGCGCACCTCTACCAGCGGATGTGTTCCTGTGAAAGTGCACTGGAGCAAGACCTGCATCTGATCTTGCTCGGGTCAAGGCCCCCTCA
Source organism: Prasiola linearis (assembly GCA_032356305.1). Taxonomy (NCBI): domain Eukaryota; kingdom Viridiplantae; phylum Chlorophyta; class Trebouxiophyceae; order Prasiolales; family Prasiolaceae; genus Prasiola; species Prasiola linearis. The sequence continues at coordinate 10,143 of JAULKR010082653.1, read as the reverse complement.
TTTCATTCGTTCATGTAAAACCTAATGATGCATTCCCGGCCATTTAAGCATTCTGTCTACAACAGAGGGGAAAGTTCAGCCGGATGTGCGCTTGTTATGGAAGTCTGAAACCACTTGTAGTTTGTCCTGTTTATTTGTTGGGTTTTGCACCATTGTCCCATTGCCCCAAAGGAACAGTGGTTTAATCTGCATGCTTTTCGCACGTTTCGACCCTTTCAATATACGATCACTGCGAGATGAAGTGGCTAGGACTCTCACATGTTTGAGGGGTTCAGGGTTTAGGATTATTAGGGTTGTTTTCCTCTGACTCGATGATTCAGGGAATTGCTGTTCGGCAAAGAAGATCCTCCTCCTGCTCCTCCCCTCCCCTCCTTTCCATTCTCCGCCCCTCCCCTTTCCTCCCCTCCCCTGCCACGAGCATCAACCCATAGGATTCAGGTACAGGGCAAAGCTACAACTGCACACAGTGAAACATCGCGGACCTATGCTGAAGATTTTCGGAAGCCCTTTCGGAAGCCCTATCGGATCTAATCCTGCAAATGCCAATTTCACATGCTGGTTATGACGCGAACGCGTACTGGGCAAGGGTTGCTCACACATACACTCAACTAAAGGCGTTTGAAGACCTCATACATCCAGTAGGCTGCTTTCATTTACTCCTTATGTCATGCAATGGTGGAGCAATTGGGTCGAGTCTTCTATGGTGCGCCACAAAGAGGTCATAGACTTGTCATTCAACAGTGGTAAACGATCAAGCTTTTGCTAGATGTTCGCAGAGCTGCAGTATTGGAGAAGACCGGAAGCTCCTGGCTGGTGGCCTTGCTACCATCGAAGGTTTGTATTTGTGCTGCTTGCATGAATCCGAGCTCCAGCATACTGTCCGTGAGGTTGCTGCAAGCCACATACGGCACAGCTTTCGAGGAAGGCTGTTCAGAGAGGCACAGACTTACAGGTCGAAAAGGGAAGTCATAAGTCATACTCTGCTGTGTTCGTTCACAGATATTGCAGGGGACTCTGTGACCAGTGACAAGGTCGCGAGCAGTGGGCTGCTACCTGATTTCATGCAGCTGCAATCAGATGACGCACCGCTCGTCAGGCAAGGAGGTAAGAGAAAGCAAGCGTCTTTGCCGGGATTCAATGACCCAAACCAACAGCCGAAACGGACTGCACATCATGCCTCTCGCCACCACCACCACCAGCAGCAGCAGCAGCAGCAGCAGGATCGGGGGAGACGTCGGAGCAGCAATGGAGAGGAGTGCAGCGCCGAAGACGCACTCTTGCAGGCGACCTACAGACGAGTGGGATTGGAAGGTGCCACCTTGCGTCCAAATCAGCTGTGAGAATCGCCAGGGATGTATCGAGATGGTGTTCACCGACGCGATGTGTCTGGTCCGGAAGACTCCTCTTGCAACGCAGTGTAGCCTTCGATCATGCGACTGCACGGAAACAATCGGTGCATCGTTGCAAATCTTTTCACGCGACCACGTGCTGCCTTGTCATCGCCAGTAGTGACATGCGTCCGTAGTCATTCAAAAGAGGATGACTCCTCAGTCATCCATATTTGAGATGATCATGCTGCTGGCACCCATTGCGTTGCCACGGAACTATCCTCAGCAGGTCCGCTGTGCATGCAAACTGCAGACGGCAGCGATGATGAGGTAGCGGTTGCTCCAGGGCAAGTGCGCAATTCCAATCCGTATGCAGCGGGTCGTCAAAGCCGCAACAAGACGAAACAGCAGCTGACGAAACAGCAGCTGACGCAACAGCAGCGCAGCTGTCACACATCTTCCTCGCCTGCTGCAGTCGGCAGGGCGGATCATAGTGACAGCATTGACTACGATGCAGCACGTCATGCAGCCCCCGGCATGGAGCTGAGGCTTGGCCGAGGTGCAACTCTTTAGGATTAATGATGTAGGACAACCCCCTTTCCCGCCCCCCTTCCCAGGCAGCAACATCTGTAAGCGATCATCAACCTTTCAGGCATTCTGTTCTGGTGTCGACCGAAGCTCGGCTTCAAGGGCATAACGAGCATTGTTCCTGAGCCAGCACCCTCCCATGAATGCTGTCTATGACTTTGCCGATCGCGAACAAGCCCGGATGAGCAGCTGCTTGGTTCATACCCTTCCGTTGTGGTCAGAATTGTGCTGCGAGAGTGAATTGTGTTCGAGTGGCTGAATGTCGCGCATTATCAACGACAAATTGACGAAGGCCCGAGTGTCTTTAAGAACCTGAAATCTCGTTGTGGACCATCTTTAGGCAGAGGCCGAGGTGGAAGGCACGGCAAGGGTCGGGACTCCAACATGGTGAGGGGTCGGGGGGGTCGCGGAGGTCGGGCTTCACACTCAGATGGCAACATCACAGCCGCCCTACCTCCACCGTCAGAAGGTGTGCTTTGGCTCACCATGGATATGCCCCGCCTTGTCGTTTGTCATTCTTTGCACGCACAACATCGAGATCGCCATCGACGCAGCCTGGCTGAGTACGCTCTCATGATACGGACTCGTTTGAGGTATGTTGTTGACAGTCGGATGATGTGCTTTTGACGTGCTGTCTTTGCACATCCTTTACGATCCTCAAGCAGAAACGCGCCGATTGTCGGACCAAATTCCAAGGGCTCTAAAGTAGCTGTGGTCGCTGTAAATGATACTTTACATTTCTATCTCCTCCTCTCTCTTCCATATCCTCGCAAGTTGCCATCAGCCTGGACGCATCATTCAAATCACAGTGGTGAATGCTTGCCATCCAATTCAATGAGTTAATGCTCTACATAGTTTGGCTCCGCAGGCAAAGGGGCGACACTGAGACCTTATGGTGTAGCAGCTGATGGTCTCATGAAGGGTGGGAAGCGTTCAGCAGCAGAGGTTCGCAGCGGCAACAAGTCCATGACGTTCGGATGACACGATTTTATGCCACAGTCCAGTGGCATTCTTTCACACAGTCCGACTAGTTGCTGCAATGTCAATGTTGCTGGCAATGTGCTGTCGCCTAGTTGCATATTATATCCCCCCTTCACCACCTTCCATTGTACATACTGAAGCCACTGGAGCATGCAAATTATCATTGGCTCATAGTAAGCATATAATTGATTATCAGCGCCCGTCAGTAAACAAAATGATTGCAATTATCATCTAACTAGATGCAATTGTGCCGTGAATTGGCCTAAAGCTTTTATGCTGTCCCAAAAATTACGTCAGCTCAAGATTATTACATATGAGGATGTTAAAAATACCGGCATGCTTATGTGTAAATGTTGACTCTCAACACCTAACGCGTACAGTGTGAAGTTTGCAAGCTTTTACCGCAGCGACTTTGCCTTCAACATTGTCAGGCAAAGGATCTCATAGTTTGACGGTAAGGTGAGCTCAACAGATTTCAATCAAAAGCTCTGACCATGGTGGTGTTGAAAAACACCAGATGGGTATGTGGGTAAAGTCTGCGCTCAACCGCCAAAGCCGTATAGAGTACGACCCTGTCGTTTGAGAGCGTATACAACGTCCAAGGCAGTGACCGTTTTTCTGCGAGCGTGCTCTGTGTAAGTCACAGCATCGCGGATTACATTCTCGAGAAAGACCTTGAGGACGCCACGAGTTTCCTCGTAGATCAGACCGCTGATCCGCTTGACACCTCCGCGACGAGCCAGACGGCGAATTGCGGGCTTTGTGATACCCTGAATGTTGTCGCGCAATACTTTCCGGTGACGCTTTGCGCCACCTTTTCCAAGACCTTTGCCGCCTTTGCCACGTCCAGACATTGTTATGTGCTTTGGAGCTTACTGTGCTATTATTAAGAGCAGTCTTGATTTGCAATGCGCAGTCTCGATGAATGATTGGGATACATGTCTGACTCGTGACAAGTCAACAAGTGTGCATGTATGGGAACAAGCACTGTAGTCTCAACTTTGTAGCTTTGGTGAGTCATCAATGATGACAAATATTCCGCTGCTGCACTTCCGCACACTTACAAACTTTGTTGATCTGAGCTTTGTGGTTAAAGCCCAAGATTACTTGCTTCAGACGCATTTGCTCCCCAGCATTCTCCAAACCTCTCGCGTCATGGCACGAACAAAACAAACTGCACGAAAGTCCACAGGCGGCAAGGCGCCTCGGAAACAACTTGCGACCAAAGCAGCTCGAAAGTCTGCCCCTGCCACAGGTAAACTTCTGAATTTCTGTTGTCCGTCGTAAGTTTCCAAACTCAAGATGCATCCTTCGACGCTTGAGGCGCTAATCCTCGCCGTCATACCCTTTCAAGTGGTCATCCTGCACTTCGGTGTCTGCATCCAAATCATAATGATCACTGTCCTCAACACTCGGTCTAGTTACACAGTTTATGCTGCACCTTGTTTGCACAGGTGGCGTGAAGAAACCTCATAGATACAGGCCAGGTACTGTGGCACTCCGTGAGATTCGCAAGTATCAGAAGTCAACTGAGCTGCTAATTCGCAAGCTGCCTTTCCAACGGCTTGTTCGTGAGATCGCACAAGATTTCAAAACCGATTTGAGGTACAAAATTCTTAATCCAAAAGTTGATTGTGGCCAAGCTCAAATCTTCATTTATTTTCTCTATAATTTGGTGAACACGTCAGCAAATGCTTGCTAGTTGATCGTCAAACTCTGTCATATGTACGCAGGTTCCAATCAAGCGCAGTGCTCGCACTACAAGAGGCTGCGGAAGCATATCTTGTGGGACTTTTCGAGGACACTAACCTGGCGGCCATCCATGCCAAACGTGTAACAATTATGCCTAAAGATATTCAACTTGCTCGTCGTATTCGTGGTGAACGAGCTTGATCACTTCAACCTTACCTTGTACCAAAATGGTGTTTATCAACACCACCACCTCAACAGTGTCAAGTAACTTCTCATATTTTTAAAAAAAATCTGCTTGCAACCATCTTCTAGTAAAACTAATGAAGATAATGACTGTTCCAAAGTACATGCCACAAGTGCGTAGTTGGAAGAACATCTTGATAATATGTGACAGACAAACCTCGATAAAAGCACAACCATTTCTTTGTTTGCAACTTATTGGCCTATTAAGCCTTAATTCGTTATCTCATGATTAATTGCTTCCGACTCTCACTGAGCGCTTTCGAAGCACCATTCCCTACTTGAGTGTGAGGCTTTTGAGCAGTGAATCCGTATAAGTCCTCCTTGAAAATTTGCCAATCAAGTTTTGCGAAGCTGGAAATTGTTGATTGACTGTTGCAACTTAAAAAAGCAAAATATTTAACCGTTTAAAGATAATGGCTTTTGTCAGAAGCTGTTCGACCTTTACAGCGTGAGAAGCATCAACAAATACCTGTTCACTAAGCTTTCCCAAACAGACAGTTTCAACAGATATAAGTGGACACTATTACGATTCAAGTTTGATGTTGTTTACGTATGTGAAATGTATTGCGTGAGAGTTTTGGATAGGCGTTTCAGGGATCATTATTTGTATAAGTTTTGCGATACATTGCAGTGAAGGTGGTGTTGAAAAACACCAGTGTGGTTGGCAGATAGATGTTGATTTACTCTTTCTTTGTGGTCTTCTTGGGCAACAGCACAGAGTGGATGTTTGGCAGCACACCACCGGCTGCGATTGTTACACTGCCGAGAAGCTTGGACAATTCTTCATCATTGCGAACAGCTAGCTGAATGTGACGGGGTACTATTCGCGTCTTTTTGTTGTCCCGAGCTGCGTTGCCTGCCAGCTCTAAGACCTCAGCGGCTAAGTACTCGAGGACGGCTGCAAGGTACACAGGCGCACCAGCGCCAACTCTTGTGGCATATTTTCCCTTCTTCAGGTACCTCTGCACAAATTTACACAGCACAGATACTACGAAATTGAAGGCAGCTTTGTTAACAACTAATGCACAAGCACAATAAAGTCGCAGAGTATTGAACGCAGCAAGCTAGCGATAGAGGCAGACAAAGAACACAGCAGACAACATTTCAAAGCGCTAAAGGCAGAAGGCTCACCGCTACTCGACCGACAGGGAACTGCAGACCAGCTTTGCTGGACTGGCTGACGGATTTCTTTGCTGTTTTACCCTTACCGCGGCCGCTCATGATGTCAACACTTAGACGATAAGGAGAAAAGCGTAGCTTGGGAGGCTCTTGCAACACGAGCGCTGTATTTTTTTGCAGGATCGGTATGCTGGCTTTCTATATTCATATGATGCACCAAAAATGAGGACTACCGTCACATTTAATGGGTACCAGATTCCCGCGTCGAAGTCTCTGAGCTCATCCTTCAAATTACCACTGCTTGAGGAATAACTACACAATTGCGTCTCTACCTTCTTTTTGCGCGTCAAAGGAAGAAGCAGTGTCAGAAAATCGCAAGCTATCCAATGGCTCCTAAATCTCCCCAGAAAGCAGTGGCTGCATCTGTCAAGCCCAAAGGCAAGCTCAGCAAGCGTGGAAAGAAATCAACGGAATCATGGAAGATATACATTTACAAGGTGCTCTCTGAAAACATTGCATTCGCTGCCCACAGCTATACTGCGCATATGCTTGCAGCTTGGTCGTGTAAGCTTTCGGTATGACTAATTCGCGAGTATCACTTCGACCAACTGTGCTATCATACAGGTGTTGAAGCAAGTTCATCCTGACACCGGCATCAGCTCCAAAGCAATCTCCATCCTCAACTCATTCATTCAAGACCAGTTTGAAAAGATTGCTGGCGAGGCTGCCAAATTGGCCCGTTACACCAAAAAGGTGCGAGCAGAGCGTCAAACAAATAGCAAGACCGCAACATGTGTAGGCGATTGGATATATCTTTAGTCTGTAGACTTTAGATGAGAAATGTTGCTCGCTAATTCAAATTTGTTGACTCGCAGCCAACTGTAACATCACGGGAGATTCAAACAGCTGTACGTCTTATCCTCCCGGGGGAACTCGCAAAGCACGCTGTGTCTGAGGGCACAAAAGCAGTGACAAAGTTTACATCGGGTTAAGTATTGCTGCCCGCTCATTCTCAACCCCCTTGGTGTTTTTCAACACCACCACAAAAGCTCTTCTTGGTGACAAGACACTACATATTGATGAAAACTGTACCACAAATAGGGTGTCTAAGCTGTATGATTTGTGAGCATGTACGCATTGCTTCACTCGAAGACTTGATGAGCGAGATGAATGCAATTCACATTTCAAACCCTTGCTCAAGAAATTGTATGACATGAAGCAATCTTACACGCCATATCTTGGAGGAACAGATTGGCTGTACTTCGCCTTCCTCTACACTACACTCTTACCCATTCTAGACTTCGACATTCATTGCAAAGGAAATGTTTCTCGGAATGGTGAAGCAATGCTTGCGAACCTTACTAAGTAGGTTCTGGTAGGCAGTCTGGCTTACACGATGTCTATTTAGCTCGAAAGCGGCAGTAGATGAATATATCAAGATCCGCGGCACACTACCGTACTTCTAAAATTTCCATAGCAGTCCTAAATCTCTGGAAAGATGTCCTTGCTTATCAAAAAGCAATCGTGAGCAACAGTTGTGAATAAGCCAAAGAAACTTTTCGCACGATGCCCTTCCAAGCAGAGTGCATTGACTTGCATTGTTGAGATCTTACAGTGATGTAGAAAATCCGAATAAACGTTGATATCTATTCATCCACAGATTACATGATAAATTTGTCACACTGGGCAACACGAGGCAGTGGGAAATTGAAGCTCCCAGAAGCACTTACCGGAATTGTCGGGGAAACAGGCAAAACGAAATCTTGCAGTATCAAGTTGGAAGCGTTTGAAGCAAAGAGACAGTATTAAAATCCCGATAAACATACTGTACAGTCGAAATATTATCCGCTGGCAGTGCGCCTTCTGCAGATGTATTTCGAGTCGGTCATCTCGCTTGAGGGTTGTGAACATACTTCCTTTCCTCAAACCTGATTTCAACCCCTGCCATAAAGTCCAGGCTGACAGGAAGGTATGCCCAAAAACAGCTTCTGCAGGCTGCGCTTTCGAAAGTCGACCAAGAGCTGAGCATATGCCGCGCGTACTTCCAGCTTTAATTCGCCCATTGGGTCTCTTTGGCTGAAAGACCTGCAGCAAAATCAACGGGCTTAAAAAGGGCATAAAGGGAAGCTTACTGCCTACCTACGTACCGTGGCAGTGTGACGTCGTGGTGCTTGTAGGCACGCCATAATCTGACATAGGGTTTGAGAAGCTTCGATCACGAGATGACACGTCCGTGACCACCTCCGATTGAAAGCGAACCAATGTCCACAGCACTTTCGCTATGTTAACGCATTCTCGCCTAGTGGTATCGGGACCACTCGCAAAAGCTGTTGCAAGACATTGCGACATGGCAGGATGCCTTCAAATGGACGTCAAGAGCCTTGCATTTTGCACACTCACTGCCACCAAGCAGTGCTGCTGGGTGGTTAATGATGTACGACGAATATGAGCAACTGATGGGACTCACAACATTTCATCGACATTTGATTTGTGGTCAATTGAGCAAGAGATCTCCGGTTGAAGTGTCCCTGTCTGCTCTTTCATCGACCCTGTGCCTTCATCAAGGTCAGGGGCATCGAAAGGATTCCTTGCGTGAGCAGATACATCTTAAACCGTGCACTGAGGCAGGCTGTTGAAGGCATGCAGTGCTGTCGCACCCCTTAACAGCGAAGATGTCAGTCATTGGCTGTTTGCCGCGCTGGCGTTCGAAGCCTCGTTTGTGGATCGTCGATGGAAGCCTTGTATCGCAATCGCGGCAACGGCTCCTGGGAGCGGGGATGGATCATGTCGGGATGGCCTCACCGTATTCTGGTGACCTCCTGAAGTGCGGCTGCCAGCTGGAGGAAGTCGCGCCACAGCTCGTCCAGCTCATCGATCAACGAGTCCTGCTCGTGGTTCAGCCACACGTGGTTGACGGCGAGGCGATGCGGCCTGCCCTCCCCAACACACTCAATCCCTGACTCATCCGACCTGACTTATGACGTGGCCATCAGATCCGCTACAATGGTCGGTGCGACAGCCGACTCCCTTGACCACATTCTCGGCAATAACATCTCGTGCAGCTGATTCTCCCTTCCCTGAATGTTCCCTGAATAGGCGAGGTCATGCACCCTCTCTCTTCTCTGAGGGTGATGCAGAACCCTTGCTAAGACCTCTCCAGCTGTCCAGTCTGTCCAAACACAGACAGATTGGAGACTGGAGTAGGCTTGTATTGAGAAGCGATTGTCGCATCAATGCTCTCAATTAAGAATTGAGGTACGAGATTGACGTCAACTCTGCGAGCACCTCACAGCATCATACCATTACTGCCCCTGTCAAGAGCTGTGCTGTGAAAGGGCTGGCAAATTATTTTCAGCTCGCAACAGCTTACATCTGGTCACATGCCACCCAAACGCAATCTTCTGTGGGTCAATCAACGAAAGTAAACAAGAATATGCAACTGCTTCAGCCAGCACTCCCCATCGTTGACTTACGCTGCAAGAGAAGACGAGGACTAGTGTTGTGCAGCAGCCGTTATTTGCAACAAACGTCCACTAAATTGGCGCACAGCCGCACACTGCTGGGTGCGCATCATCAACTCAGCGAAAGTCTTGGAGCTCTTTCAACTGTGGCATTGGTTCACTTGGCCTCAACAACGATTGAATATGGAGGAGTAAGGGGACCACGTGGCACGTATGAACAACAGCATGCAGTCCCAGGGCGACCTCATGTGGGTAGCAACGTTCCAAGGTAGTGTCACGCTATAACATGGTATGCTCCCTATTTGGTACAAGCATCAAGCTTTTAGTGTTTGCAGCAACGCTTGTAAGCTTGTCGTCGCAGGTCATACCTTGGGATTTGCTAGATTGGCAGCTTGCACCATTCATTGTCCCGGTTGGGCTGTCACATCACTACGACTGGTCGCGTCCAATGGCTATGTACCACCTCTGAAACAACCGAAAAAGGACAATGCGCACTACGAGCACTTACTAACAGTAATCGATATGATAGTAAAACGATTGATCCTCAGCAGAGAATGGCAGTGGTACAGCGATGATCACTCACATATCGCACTGGTTGGCAGCTTGAGTGCAGGCGACCTCTGACTTGACGAAGTAAGCGGCCAACAGGGCCTCACCCAGCCAATCCCTCAGATCCGCTGCCTAAAGCATCATGAAGCGCCCTGCTCTCAGTTTTATACAAGCCGACAAGT
>JAULKR010082542.1:0-10897 GCA_032356305.1 Prasiola linearis | reverse complement strand
TCTCTCTTCCCCTCTCTCTCTCTCTCTCTCTCTCTCTCTCTCTTCTTTCCCCTCCCTCTCCTCCTCTTCCCTTCCCATTCCCTGTCTCTCACAATGCCATTTTTGTCCTAGAGAGTCTGACGAAGGGTGACTACCTTTCAGAATCTTGCAGAGTGAGCTCGCAGGCCCTTCCATCGAGGACTGTCTTCTATGTTACCAGGCTGTCGGTGCTTCAAACAAACGTACAACGACGAAGCCTAACAAAACCAACCAGGCGTTGTTGAATACTTGTGCAACAATTACTGTGTAGATTGGAGAGCCGTGCAGTCAATATCGTGAATGTCAGCTCAGCAAGGGACTGGATCAAATCCATTAAGGGCAGGCTGTCGTGCAGGGCCCCCATGCGACCAGCAACGGAGGCGATCGAGGCGAAGACCGAGACATGGAGATGCAGGTGTCATTCGGGACGGGTCTGGACCATGTGGCCCAACGGACGATGACCAAAAAGCAGCAACATGACGCCCGCAAAGCTGACACTGTGTGGAACCAATACGAGCAGCGCAGAAGGTGCCCCCCCCCTTCCCCTCCCCTCCCCTTCCCCCAAGAAAGAGCCTCAAAAGGTGACATTCTTCATTCACATTGATGCTGCAGTGCTGGAGAGGATCATCTGATGCTCCCGTGCTCACCCAGAGTCGTTGGAGCAATCTGCGAGATCTGAAAACCATGCCACACAAAGCGTACTCAGCAGCGGGTGTCTATTGGCAGTCCAGCAAAGACAGGGGACTGTCTCCTTTTCCGCAGCTTGGCCAATCATGCGCCAAAACATCCGCAGCTGATGCCTGCACAACACTGTGTGAATCAGGTGTAAAGTATGTCACTGAAGCGTCAATCAGAAGTCCACCATTCAACAGCTTCATTATCTTATCCCGAACAGATGCAGACGAGAGTCCTCTGATTCAATCAATTCGAGAAACCTCTGCTTCAATCAATCGAGAGGTTGGAAAAGTTGCATGATTCTCTCACCGAACATTGTTACTGCATGTCTTGATCTCCTTCGGGTCTCGTTACTGTGCCAAACACTGCCAGTCTTGGACCATTGTATTACGTGCTGCGCTTGCAGTGGTGAGACTAGGTTGACTTTTGTGTAGGGACAAACGTGCTGCTGCAATAGCACAAGGGCGGAAGAACGCGGACAGTGATGAAGACTACATCAGTGAACCCGGTTCGCCTGTGGCTGGCACCAACGATGACGTCAAGGATTTCTTCCAGAGCGTCGATGGCACCGGCTTCGATGACCCCTTCTTCAAGGTGCAGCAACATCAGCCCTGAACACAGGACACGTGTGTTGGGCGTTCCAAGCCACCTCCCAAAACATTTAAATGTTTGATGAGTATCTCGCATCCAGAACACTGCATCGAGCCCACATACACACACAGAGGCACGCATGCACAGGCTCATCTCATACGACTGCTTTTGTCTCAAGAAGATACTCGATGCTTTCATTTTTCTTCTCGTCAAAGGCTTGCATATCTGCTCACTGCACTGGGACCATTCCCAAGTGTTAAGAAGCGCTGAGAGTGTGGTGTACACCTACATATGAAGATTCTCCGCGGGGTTAGCTCAGTTCCACTTGCTTACACCTACGTCTGCAGGACGATGCCGGAGAGCAAGGTGTGGGCGCTCGCTCGAGAAAAACGCCAAAGACCAAATCCGACAGGGCGACCTTGAAGGCCGAGAAAGCCTCTGCAAAGGCGACAGCAGCAGAAGAGGCGCGTGACCGGGCCCGACTGGAGCTGCTCCTCATGGACGAAGACAGCATCCGCAGGGCGGCGCCTATCCCTAAAGCAGGTGTGTAGTCATCGTAGCCCAGCAGGACCCTCGGCTGCTCTCCTGCTGCGGCACAGTCAGACAGACTGGTGGCTGTTTCAGGGGCTATCTTGTTCATGAATGATGCGCAATGGCTCCTCTGCACCTTGGCATCACCACACTTGCACGTCTGCCCAGGCTACTTCGTGTCCCGGTTCCTACACCTTGCTTGATCAATCACCACTCGGCTGCATCTTCCCTGTGCCAGATGCAGATGCAGATGCAGACGTACCCCGGGAGATTTTCAGTAGTTGAGAGTTGCACAAGCCAATTTATTGACTGACTTGTGGTTTAGGTGTGCTCCCATCTGTGAAGCACGTGGTGTGGCTAGATCCCCCTTTTGTTCACAACCTCAACTCAGAGGGTGTCCGGCTACCCCTGCAGCGCTTCCCTGCGATGCTCGATGCTGAATTCCTTTCGTAAGAATCGTACAAAACTGCATGTACACCTTGGTCAAGTAAAGCTTGAGTTGATCCACAGAGTACATGCTGCTGATAGCTGATCTTGAAACTGCGTATTGCATGTTTGTTTCTTGGCATGTGTAAATGCTGTCACGATGAAATGAAGCCCTCACGAAGTTACGAGGATACATGGTGACTACACGTAGTTGACCTCAAGCTGATGTTCCTTGTCCTCATCGTCTCCCTAGGTTCGCAGATATGCCTGACATCAGTCGTTCAGCAGGACAGTATGTGAAACGTGTCTACAGCAACACAAGTTCTTCGTAGCGACTTGCTGCCTCTTTGCCATTGTGGTCACGTCTTGTCAACTGCACAGAGGTGAGGCACGATACTCAGCAGAACCCCTCTGATCTGGTCGGCACCGTGCAAATAGAGGTACGTGTTGCCTTTTCCCATTGTACATCCCCGCAAACAGAACGCGCTGATGCGGATGTGAGGCCATCACATTGGGCATCCACGCATCTCAATCCACGGTGAGGAGCCTCAACTCACCTTACTTTTAGTGCCTGTACTGTGATGAGTGACCTGCAATTTGTAGGGGCCGACAAGGAAAGTGTCCACACACAGCCAAAGCTGAGCAAGAAGGAACGCATGCGACAAAAGAAAGCAGCGCGTGTCTCCGAGCGCGTTGGCGGCAGTGACGATGAGGACCTGGGACTCCCGAAAGGTCTAAAATGCTGTTGTCTTTGAGCACCCTGAGACTGCTAGATGTGGGCCAATACCAGTGATTGCTGTGTGCTGTGTGCTGTGTACCACCAGGGGCGCTGTCCTTGGGAGGATACCAGACTGTACAGGCAAAGAAGCATCCATTGCTCTGCGTCTTGCATGTCCTCCACAAGGCGACATGTAGACGAGCGATTGTCACTCTGACTGGGTGTTTCAAGTATGTATAGCAATGCAAGTTTGTTGGCAACTATCTCAGGGGTATATTATTTGTCATCCGGGATGCCACGTAGTCTTCACCTCAGCCTGGTCAGCCTCATATCTCGAACACTCTACGTTTCTGTTCCTCTTCCCCCCCTTTGCACGGTAAACTATCAATTAATTGATGCTTGACATGAACAATAAGCAGGTCACTGGGACACACAATTACCTTTTGTTTCCATGCATCAGCTCCTTGTGGCAGATGTGCAACCCGATCACAGAGCATTAGCATTTACTACACGCTGTCAAAGCAAGACGTTGCGAGACTGCCGCAGATGGATTCCAAGCTAACCTGGCGGACAAGCGCTTCTCAGCGCTTTTCACCGACGACAAATTCGCATTGGATCCGACCGACCCGCGGTTTAAACCTTCACAAGCATCCAGTGCCATCCAGAAGCAGCGGCTGAAGCACAAATCCAGCAGGCGGACTGAAGGAAGCTCACCTACTCAAGCACCAACGGCTCACGATGGTACACCGACAACACCGAGCAGAAGTCAGACTACAGCTATATATGTGGTGCAGATGTCAATGAAGGGACGACAGGATACTTTCAAGCACCTACTAGCAAGCCATCAGCTTTTCATTTCTGCCATCAATCCTTTTGCTAAGTGAACATTGTGTGGCTTTCTCGGTTTTCAGTTGACGTATCAGGTATGCATGCATTTATGGCTACAGTAGTCATCTTCACGTGTTTTACCTGTGGGAGTTGATGCTCTGTAGGTGAGCAAAAGCAGCCGTTGCAAAGAATGGTTGCAGCCATGAAGCGGAAATCGCAGCAATCTGGTAACAAGTCAGGCCGCAAGAAGCAGCGATTGGACAAGCTTACTTGACAAAATTGAAATTTGACTGCGGGTCATTTTACTGCTGTCATTTTACACGTGGTTTTGTATTTTTGAGACAGCTGTCACCAGCTGTTGTTTAAGCCGTCGCAAAGCCGACATGTTGTGAACACAGTGCCGATCTCATGTTAACGTCTCTCATTCTCTTCAACATCAGTCGTCAATAGTCCATCATACATCAGACGAATATATCTTCACTGTGCAAAGTTGATTCCGATTAACGTCTCACTCTTGTATAATATATCGCATAATGTTTACCGCGCTTCAAAGTCAACGACTTTCGCTGATTGGTGCAAATGGTCGCACGCAAATCCAGTTGCCAAAACCTCAATCTGTGAGGCCGCTGCGTACTCGTCACGCCGTCATGGCAGTCATTGAAGAACCCCCGCCAATGCAGCCGTCGCCGCCGGCGACAGAGACACCTGCTGCCGAGGCCCAACCATATAATCGTCTTTTCAACTTTTCGGCTGGTCCTGCCGTGCTACCGGTACCCGTTCTGGAGCAAGCCCAGGCTGAGCTCATGAATTACCAGAACAGTGGCAGCAGCGTTATGGAGATGAGCCATCGCGGCAAAGATTTCACCTCTATCATAGAAACGGCAGAGGCGGATCTCCGCACCCTTCTCAGCATCCCAGACGATTACGAGGTCGGGATCTGGCCAGTTGTCTCTGGCGGCAATGCAGCTGACAGTCACAACGCGGTGTTTGCACCGCGAGGTCAGCTTCTTGTGGCGCAGTTGCACATTGATGTCGATGCCGATGTCGTCGTCAGTGTCACACTTGTGTATCGCTTGATGCGTGCAGGTGTTGTTTATGCAAGGCGGAGCTAGTGCCCAGTTTGCAGCAGTGCCGCTCAATCTAACACAGGAGGGCCAGAAGGTTGATCAAATTGTCACCGGTTCCTGGTCCAAGAAAGCCGGCGAGGAGGCTGGAAAGTATGCGAGTGTGAACGTCGCTGCCAAGGTTGATACACCACATATCTGTGCACGGAAAGTGTATGTGTGCCACATTGCAGTATTGGTCTTGACCGTAGCTACCTTGCATCACTGTGTCACTGATCCTGTAAGGTGCTGCGTCCAGAGTGACAACAAATCTATTCCTGAGGAGTCCGCATGGAAGCTTTCAGAAGACGCTGTATACGTGCACTACTGCGACAACGAAACCATCCAGGTCAGACTATCTCCGTGCTTTGCTGTTTCGCACCAGCAAATACAATCTATGTCGCTTAGAGCGCCTTGGAGGCCTCTGATCAGGAAAAGTTATATGACAAAATATTGTGCTGGCTGCATATCTGCGATTCGGATGGGCAGAACGAAACGAGGTTCCCAGAACCAGCCTGCTGTGATTGATGTGGTCCGTTAGAGGCCCTCTAGTCACTCATGTGTTGTGTAATGTACCAGCTGCATTGCTCTGCTACGCTCTCGTTGCCGCTAAGTGAAAGTGCACACTCTACGTCGTATTCTAGGCTCCCCGGGGTATGTGGTATCAATGTGTGGTCCGAGAGGAACTCTGATGTGTTGGTTTTGCGGCAGGGGGTCGAGTTCAAGGGCACCCCCGACGTGGGGAACAAAGTGTTGGTGGCTGATATGTCCTCTAACTTCTGCTCCAAGCCCGTGGACGTCGCCAAGTATGGCCTCATATACGCTGGTGCACAGAAGAACATCGGGCCGGCGGGTGTTACGATCGTCATTGTCCGCAAAGACCTCATGAATGCTGCCAGGCAAGGAAGTTGCAGCATGGGATGGGATGGAATGCGTGCTTGTTGTCTTCGCAGTGTATTAGCCAAACGGCTGCTGGTGTCTGTTGAAAGTAATGCAACTATCAAAAGAAAAAGTCCTGGCAATTTTGTGACCGGCCTACTCCGTGGCATGCACCAATATTCACAGAATGAAAAGCTATTGCATTGCGAATATGTACATAAGACATCAGAGGTCTTTTGAGGAAGGCTTATGTAGCTGATAATGGTGGTTGCTCAGTCGTTGTTCAGCAATCGTTTGGTGGCGCTCAGGCCGGAGACACCTGCTATGTTGCACTACGAAACGTTGAAGGGCAGCCTGTACAACACTCCTCCCTGCTGGTCCATATACGTCTGTGGTCTTGTTTTCAAGCATCTGCTGGCAGAGGTAAGCGCCACCTTGATTGGTTCTGCTTTGAATGCTGCTGCTGCTGCTGCTGTGTGTGTGTGTGTGTGTGTGTGTGTGTGTGTGCTTGGGGGGGTGTGTTCAAGTAGCTGTATCTGCCTCTGCCTTCATCATCTTATGCAGTCGTACGTTGTATGTATAAACTGCAATCTATTTGCTATACTTGTCGCAAGCTCTTTCATGCAAATTAACTTTTCAAGCACATGTCGGCAAGTACGCTGGGCAATGATGAGACTTTCATCTCTTGACCGAGTTCCATCTGATAACAGGGAATGCCTTGTTATTGATGACACCCTTGTTCACTGAGCCTTGTGTGTGCACCTTGCTACAACTTATCGGCTGATGAACGTATCACAGGCAGGCATACGTTTCAATAGGCAGACCGTCCTGATCATAGGGACTGTGGGTATTGTTGAAATACTACTTAGCCTGAGCTGTGTAGCAATGGCTGCATATGTGCAGGGTGGTATCGACGCGGTCTTTGAGAATAACAAAGCAAAGGCACAGGTGGTTTACGATGCCATCACTGCGTCCGAAGGCTTTTACAGCAGTCCAGTCGACCCTTCGGTGCAGTCGCTCATGAACGTCCCCTTCACGATTCCTTCAAGCCCAGAGCTGGAGAAAGCGTTCGTCAACGAAGCCTCCAAGGCTGGCCTGGTGCGTAGGCTCCCGAATGAGCACTCCTGTCAGTATGTCGACTTTTACCTACTGCCAATCATTGCGTGATTGACTTATGATGATTGCACATGTGTAACTGCTGCGAATGGCTGCGAATTGCTGCGCCAAGCTGCTGTCGCAGATGCTGAAGCGTACTGTGTGTCTTTTCTAAGCATTGGAAGGTTTTCTTGCTTGATGTTCATAATGTCTAACACAGTGTATTGTGCATCTCAGCATATTTGAAACAATATTGTTGGAGTGCCACATGAGGTGCCGTTGTGGTTTGTGTTTAACTTTAGCTTCTCATTTCGTAACGTGCGAAAAGGCAATGCGAGCCGACAATGCTGTTGACCATCAGTCAAAGGTTTAAACAACGGCTGAGATGAGTGGAAAGAGTTTTTCCCCGAGCGTTATCGGTCTGTTGCGTCGGAAAATATCAATTGTAAGCGTTGAGAAGACTACTGAGAGGTGTTTTGGTGTCCCGTTTGTACAGGTGCAGCTAAAGGGACATCGTTCGGTGGGAGGCATGCGGGCTTCTATATACAACTCGATGCCTATGGCTGGTGTTAAACACCTAGCAAGTTTCATGGCAGAGTTCAAGAGCAAAAACTTTTAATTGCTTATTAGCGCAAGTTGTGAGTAAGTTCGGTGCAGGAATCACTTTGCAATCTGATTTACAAGTTTATCCCTATTGTGCTTTAATTGATTTGCAGTCATGTTTTGTTTGCTCTATTCACTAAGCAATTATCAACCTAGAACAGTTCGTGTAGAGTGTTAGTCCTTTTGCCAATGTTGGATTGAATCATCATCAAATTGTTTGCAGTTTTCATAGTATGCTGGTACGCAAGTTTGGTTGTATGTCCACTTCTGTAATGCTTGTGAGGTGTAAACGTACTCCAATGTCAAAGGACGCAAGGCCAACAGCTCGCTTTCACCATCAATTAAGGAAACTTATCCAATCATGGCTCGTTTGCGACCTCGCATTCTCACTGCATTCACATAGGAAGGACCTGGTCGCATGCAGTACTGCAACATAGTTGGGGTTACATCGAAAGGACGAGAACATTATGAATTAGACACGTGATCTCTGATACAACCCCACTCGGCATGAGACGTACCTTCAGCAAACTTATTCAATGTGGGGTTTTGCCATCTTGACTTGGCCTTGTAAGCTGCCAGCACTGAGTCGAACTGCGAACGCAATCTCAAATGTCAAATAGAGATGTCCAGCTGAGAGAAACGCACTTGAGTATCATAAGAACAAGTTGCTGATCATTTTTCATTATCAATTGAAAAGCCGTTCGATCATTTGGAGGCAATTGGGATCCACGGGGTGTCATCTAAGCGATTAGTCAACGGTCAGTTAGCCCACCAAGCCCTCGCCATCAGCCGAGTGGGCGCTCTTGAAAGCCCTCTCCAATACGTACAGGTCAACGGCCTTATCCTCCGCAATGGTAGACTGTTGACTGAGGCCCAGGTCAATGATTACCTACATGCAGTTGTCTGTTGCTCTATATGAATAATGCGACGGGACATCACGCAGCTTCTATGTGGGATAAGCGTTGAGATGCGTAAGAATAATTTTGAGCTGTGTCCATTCGCAAAGTAAGAGCAGTACGGGCACCAACGTCGTGAAGGGCTGCACCAAGGAACGATCCTCTGAGGCGCGAAGCATAAGGTTTGAGGTTGTGAGATCGCCATGAATCAAGCCCCCATCGTGCATGGTGGCTATGGTCTCGCCCAGCTTCTTCAGGACGGAGGTCAGTGCTGCGCCACAGTTGCCTTGGTGTCATGTCGACCTGTCTTTGAACAAGTGAAGAAGAGAGGCGACAAAATCGCTAAAAGAGCGCATACCGCCTTGAGCAAGACTCTTTGAGTGCAGCAGCAGCTTAAGTGTGTCGCCCTCAATGCGCTCCATGTAAATTTTGTTCGAAACTAAGTCCACGTTGTACAAGATGGGCGTAAGGACTCCCAGCTTTCTGGCCTTGTAAATGCCGCGAGCCTCCTGTCTTGCTTGCAAATAGGCGCCATAGTCAGTGCAGTGCACAACCAAAGCGCACTGTAATTGCATCAAAGAAAGGTGCTGAGCAAATGACGTCTGTGGCACATGACTGGTATACCTGCTTCAAGCGACCTGCTGTCAACTTTGCATCCAGAGTCGGATGCCGATACTTCTTATTGAACCGCTCCTTGATTAAGCACGGCCGCCCTGCAATCTGCCCTTGCCACACTCTCTGCGCGAACGAAGCAGAATTCTAAGCACATGTCACTACTGACGGAGCACAGGCATCTGTCCATGATTAGGCACGTGCTTAGGCAACCATGCTCCCATGCCGAGTCGTGGACACCCCACATCTATAGACTCTAGCTAATATTTGCGTGCATAAACCTCCTTCAATCTAGGAACTGACCGATTCAGCTCCTTGAGCATGAAGCTGGACAGGCTGGGTTAATTCGGCTGGAGGTGATGAAGAAGTAGGCATGCAACGGTCGGCCTTCCGCTCAGCGAGGTTAGCAATACCAGACGAGGATTCATGATCTACCATGTAATCTCTTGGCGTGCACGATCAGATGTCGACGCTGACCTGCAAAACTTCGCTGCCATATGGTCTGATTTCAAATTTCGTGCACAGCTGGCAACAAATGCTGAAAATGTGTAGCATATCCAGGCAGCATTTTGAATGACCCTGTAAGTAAGATGTTCATAGACTACATGCTGAGGATTCAGCATGCATGACGACCAAACATTCAAGTACAAGGAGAGAAAATCGCACCCTTGAACTAAGAGCTGGAGTGCCTTTCATTACGACATGGCGGTAAGAGGCTGCATCAGGGATTTATCTTTATCTTAGGAAATGCAGCCTTCACGCAGTAAGTACAGTCCTGATGAGGCTTAAATCGCGCTCACGGACATGATTCAAGACTGACGAGGTTGATCTCTGTATGCAGTCGCGCGTACGGGCAGAGTGACCTCGTTGCATGTAAAGTCTTATGCTTGTACTTTTCGGCAATCACGACCTACAGGCTGTACTACAGCCACTGTAGGCTACAGCTGATCAGGTTAATGCGCGAAATCGAGCATGTGCCAGCTTGGCAGCCAGCGTGGCAACGCGCCAGGTTCATCTGTCGCAAGTTGCCGTTTGTTGTTGACCTCCCGTCTCACAACAAACTGTTTCGAGGATGACCTTTCACGTATGCTTGGCCATGCAGATGCCCCTGCTTCAAATATCGGACCGTCCTCTTTAAGAGTTTATTTCTTGACACTGTCTGGCAGCTAACATCCTTTAACAATTTCTTGGCCATATCATCGTAGAAAGTGTATCAATTACAGCGAAGCAAACGCCGTGAATTTCTGCTCTCCATACCAAGGCTGCAAAATTTTGCATAGGCAAGTGCGCTGGAAGGGTGAGGTATTAGTTTTCTGGGGTTATCTTCTTGCAGCCAAGTGCTTCTCCTTTGTCCTGCAATGCGAACGCCGCTGCTTGAAGCGTAGGTGATCTGACTTTTGCAGGGCGTATATCTAGGCGATGCATATCGCACAGGCCGTGCTGCCCGATATGCCGTACCTCACGAAACGCGGGTTGGTGGGCCTGAATCAATACCAATACCATAGTAGCGGCACCACGAAGCTGGATGATTTGCATCAACCGTTCTGGAACTGTGAGCTTTTGAAAAGACCCCTGACTGAACAAACGTTGAGGTTCTTTACGGCTCTCAGTCAGTGTGTGGTAGCTGCTAAGCAAGGACTTGCTATGTTAAGCCGCATGCTGTCGTGATGACAGAATCGGCTGTCTGCCAGCCGCCATTTCCCAAAGGATGTTGATTACGCTTTGGATCGTGTAACCGCAGGGACTGTGACTAAGTTCCCAATGTGGCTAGCACCAAACTTGATCACGCTCCTGGGTACCGGCGGGCTTGTTGTCGGGTATATGGTGTCGGCCTACTTTCTTCCTGAGTTTCAAGGTCCGCGAGATGCAGAACTTGCCGCTTCAATCCGAATGAATTGCTAAAGCGAAGGCTAGGGCGGGGG
>JAULKR010082431.1:0-10898 GCA_032356305.1 Prasiola linearis | reverse complement strand
GGAGGGAGGGAGGGGGGAGAGGGAGGGAGGACGAGAGAGGGAGGGAAGGACTGATGGAGGGACGGGTTGCATGAACTGCAGGCCGGTGTCAACGTATCCCTGCTAATCTGGCCAAAGAAAGCGATATCCCGTTTATCAGAGCTGACATGCATTCCTTCAGCTGCCAAATTTTCATTCGTTGAGAGTGCTTACGACTCTCGTCCTGTGTATTCAGACCAGAAGCTTCGGCTCAAAACCCGTCGGAGTATCGATCGTCTTTTGGGCTGCTTTGACTGGCATCTTTTGACCGACGTCTTTGGTGTTCTTTGGCATTGCAGAGCGGCTACTAAGGTGGCTGGACGATCTCCCACACACGGAAGCAGCGAACGCGGACAAGTCGTTCATCAGCATCGCATCGATTGCAGCTAGTGACCTGCGCAGTGCATCAGTAAAGCAGCAGCAACACATACAGCATGAGCGGAACCCCGAGCAGCAGCAGCAGCAGCAGCAGCAGCAGGAAGATGAGGGACTGGAGGAGGAGCCCCCGCCGCTGCCACCATCTCCACACCTGAGTGCACAGCCACAGTCGCAGCCGCTACCAGCGTCACAGCCACCACCGCAGTCGCAGCAGCAGCAAGCTGAGTCGGCTGACAAGGCCGTCCTTAGTAGTCCTCGTAGTGTGAGCCTCAGCCGTAGAGACAAATCATCTGCTGGCAAGCAGGAAAGCAACAGCCGTGGCCGCAACGGTAACGGTTTCGTTCACAACTTTTTTGGGTGCTTTGGGCATCGTGGTCAAACGGATAGTGGCCGCAGTCGACGAGGATCAACGTAATTAACAACCAGGCTCCTTGCGACTGCTCCCTTGGATGTTGTCGTGCAGTCTGCCGAAGCGTCAAATTTAGCGTTGTTTTGGTTTTCTCCGATCAGGTCAGAAAGCAATTTGGCAAAGAACACAGCAAGCTGATAGAGCAGGTCAGTCCTGATCATCAATCGCAGCAAACCTCTCGCCATGCCTATGATGTGCAGATGATGGTACCGACCTAGTGTAATCCTACTCGGTGCAATCTTTAGTAATGTTGTTGGCGAGGTGGAAGAAAGAAAGAAAGAAATTTATTACCCACATCTGGCCTTGCCTCATCACTCAGTTACTTTTTTCGGCAATCTTGAATCAGGCTGTGAATTACGTGTTGTGACGTGCGTTACTCATTAGTCAAATGTAAAGTCTTCAAGTGAGTCGTTCCTGCTCCACCCGCCCCCCCTCCCCCTCTCCCCACACACTCTTATCATTTACTTAGGGCAACGGGTCTTCCTTAGCTCTTCCTGCCCTTTTCCATGCCTCTTACTCCTTCTGGCTTTCCGTTTCGACGGAGAGGCGTCTTATCGCTTGTACCAAGCACGTCTCGTTCACCAGGTAGTACGTGCACACAGGTTTTCCTGTCGAAAGATGAGCAATTCGACATACCCAAATATTGCTTCTGCTAAATGATGCAGAATCGATCGTGTTGGTACTATCTCCGCGCAGATCGACTAACACTTGAACCACCTCACGTGCAATGCTTTCATGCATTAATTTCACAGGAATTATGCTGCTGACTAAAGGGTTTAAAAGTGTTTTACATTCCTGTCTGACGTATGCCTCATGTTTCGAATCGTTGTACCAGTGGCATCCTATGAAAGCTCGCTCAGAGTGATTTGAAACAAATTCGCTATCTGCTCGAAACAATTTCAAGTCGATCGGGCTCATCATAGCTTCTTTTTGCTGACAGGAAAGTGCAATGCACTTTCATTTTGATTCACGGCCAGCTGTACAGCATGGGAAGTGATATTCCTGTTGTTGTGTCAGCCCAATATATGGCCTGCCACGCATGGGTGACAATTTTGTGATCGACACAGTCAGTCAGTGTTTCAGAGATGTTTCAGAGAATTTCAGCTTGCTCGACCCGAAGCATGACTAATGGGCTACAGTCATGATATCTTTGTACTGTACCGTTTGACAAGTTGTACAAAGCATTCACTGAAATCTATCTGCCAATCACTATGGATATGTAAACTGATAAGTCGGCATTGTCGATAAATGTGCATGAGCTTTCAATTTGCAACACATATATTGTATGAGCTCACACACGCACACACACACACGCACGCACGCACGCGCGCGCGAAAGGTAGCCCTGTGTCAGCGACTTTGAAAATATATTTCCAGTTCATATCTGCAAGCAGTCAATTATGTCACTAACAAAGGGTGACAACTTTTTCATGAAGCAATTTAACCAAGAGGTAAATGGTCATATAGCTCAGTAAGTTATTGAAGCTTTGACAATCATCCGAACAAACGAATTAGAACATCAGCCATCCACTAATGATGACTATGACGATTGTAAAGTAGACGTAAGTTCGAGGCAGGAGCATTTGTTCATGCAGTAATTTCCTACAAGCACGTCGGTTCGTCTATGGGCAGTAGCTGACAGCGGAGGCTTGCTCAGCCCGACCTTGACACATTCAACATCTCTTTCGATCGGATAGGCCGAAGGTATGCTCTGTTTGCCCGACGCCCACGGTGCCAAAGCGAGACTACTTGCGGCTCTGGACCACGGCTAGTTTGATAGCAGGGGGCATCGAGTTGACGATCTTGCTGACGTCAACCAGAGATGCGGCAAGGGCTTGTAGGTATGATTTGCCACCACTGGTATCGCCTTTGGGAAGCACCATCTCGGAGCCTTCACCTTCCTCCAGCCTCACGAACAAGATGTTGCCCTATGAAAACCCTCATTAAGAGCAGCTCATTACAGAAGAGTCATGTCTTCAGCGATTACTTCACTCAGCAATCTCTTGCTGAACGGAACGAGCAGCAGGTTCACAAATACAGCAGCTCACACCTCTGATGCCACACGAGACCCCTTTGTTCATCATCCAGTCAAGACGAAGTCGCTTGAGTGGTGTCGCAGGTGGGCAACATGGAATAACGGCCAGCTTAGCGTGCTTCACGTGTGAAGACCCGTGAAGGCGGCTGAACATGTGTAGATACTCAGAGGGTTTCTCTCGGGGACTGACCGCATCTTCTTTCTCGACCGTCACGGAGATGTTGGCGACACTGGTCGGTCTGTTGTCGTCTCTGATGCGCAGCATGGACATCTGCGACCCCTCACATCCGCTGCAGGGTAGACAATCGGACAAGAGTGGGGCTCCCAATCAATTGACCAGACAACAGACCATGGAGACTCTGGTATAGGAAAGGAACCGACGGCAGCAGTCTCCACGTGTGGTGGCTGAGTTTGAGGAAGCTGACCAATCGAGGAAAGCATTGGCGGCACCCAAATGGCCATCTCGAGGGTAAGTTGTAATGGACACTGTTCACACCTCGTAGGGGATAAAGGGGAAAGAGAGAAGGAAGTGGCTGTGGGTGGGGTGGGGTGGGGTAGAGTTACAGAGACGAGGGGTCAAGGAGCAGGGGCAGCTTCGTCACACGCCTTGAGGCGATGGCGACATGATTTCGAGTAAATGTGTGGACAACTAGTGGAGGCGCATCGTTGTCATTGAGAGGTGAGGGGTGTCCGAGTATCATATTCCTTCGGACAATCGCATCCAAAAGCAAAACCATCTATGCGATGATTGGCAAGAAAGAAACAAAGCGTCTAAGCAAATGTGTGCTCGTATAATGTCTACTGCAACTCTTCACCGAAGTAAGAGGGGGAGGGGAGAGGAAGTGATGATGTACGTAAGCGACAAAATGTATATATGTGACACTCGAGAGCTGATACAACTTCCAGCAGAATATCATGGAATTAATAGGGTCGATACACAGCTTCCAAGCCTTCTGATCACCTGAAATCCAGCGTTGATGCTGTCGATGCGTAAGGGCAGAGCAAGTGGCAAGTTGTTGCTATTCGTCGTCAACGCATTTGCCCACTGGTAAAGCTTTGCTTGGAAACTAGGAACATCGACATCCCTGTGACAAAGCAGGCCAGGTCCCTGTCAACGAGCACAGCTGACGTGTGACAAATAACAATGAAGATACAGGAGGGCAGAGCTCTCAGGTATGTTACTGTCGTCTTCTGCTGACTTAGGAAGCTTTGCCGTGGCCAGTTGCAATGGTTCTGTTGATGATGCTGCTGTCACGGCTGAAGCAAATTGGCTCATTCCTCTGCAGGGAGCTAGTCGAACTGACGCTGCGATAATTTGCTTCGTCGCACATTGTTGGTTTCTTGCAGAGACCTTGTGAGCCCTGAATGGTATTCTGCCATACGGAGCTACGTGAGTGCTTTTTGACGATTGACTGCAAGTCGTATTGGCAAGTCTTGAACGAGCATTCATAGATTGCATGCCGAGAATGTGATGACAGACGCCGTAGACCAATCTGGCGTAGACCTATACAATAATCCTTGCAAAAAAACGGTTTGTCGCTGTAAAATCAACTTCGCGTAGTGTTGGGTTAAGAAGTTGGGTTAAGAAGTTTCAGCGTGCAGATTGCCTGATCAACATAAAGACAACCTTGGCCAGCTGGCGTGAAGGTGTACTTAGTCCGACGTGGCCACAATTTGCATGATTCGCAAACAAAGTTTGTGGAGTCACTGATCGTTTCACTACAGTGAGATACTTGGCGAAATCTCTGCTTTCAGATCAAGCCCTATGCACGTGGTCGGACCGTGTTAATATGCATGATGCTGTCTAATTTCGCTATTCCTTCTTCACCAATACTACTCGAAGCAGCGCCGCAGAATGCAGCAAGCATAGCCCGAGCTTCCTCGAGAAAGAATCTCAATGATTGCAGCAAGATACACATCGTCGAAAGGTCGTTGCTCAATCAGGTGGGAGCTCCGACCGCACATCATGATGACGTTAGGCTATAGTTCGAGTGCAGCTGTGGTCGTTTCAGCTCATACTGTAACAGTACGTTATGCTAAGATGCGGTAGCAGACATATGCTACTGCGCGAAAGCTATTACTCGTATGAGATGCCTTTTCCTTCTTAGGTTTCATTGACTTTGCGGTATATATATGGGTTTACAAGTGGTGGCCTTTCGCTGCACATATACCTGACTAGGTATTCAGCTTACGAATCGTGCCCAGCTGGCAAGTCAGTCCTCGCATGGTCCATAATTGAGCAGGATGGTTATACGATGAGTGAGCAGTGTGTCTAACTCTCCCTGACAGCGGGCTTCGTTTCTCCTACCTCTCCAGGCATCAACAACATGTGCAGCAGCCAAAGATGCTCATGACCGATTGGGGGTAGCGCCTAACTCTACTAAGGATGCCATTCGAAAGGCGTACAGAAAGCTTGTTCTGCGAGTACACCCTGACCTAAACCCTGATAGCAATGACCAAGAGTTCATACAGGCGAGTCGGTTCTCCTTTTTCCTGTCTTTCTATGCCACTGTTCTGCTTCGGTACACCTACGATGCCAAGCAAGCGTACGATACAGCTGACAATTGTAAATGAACGCTGGGATGCTGATATATTTGATCATGCTAGGAAGTCTAATGCATACCCTCATATTCACTTACAACCTACACGCCAGCAATTGCTGTATGGAAAGCGAGGTCGATAGCAGAAGCCCTGAAGACCATCGCAGTCTCGTAATCGGGTGGCAGCTGCCCAAAGAATTCAAAAGAGGTATCATCATTCTTATAATCAAAACAGGTACCGTCATTTTAATACTTAGACCGGGTACCATCATCCTCGTACTCATGCATGTACTCGCATTCAAAATGCCTTGCAACGTAGTGCAATGTAGCCTGCAGGTTCACGAGGCTTACGAGACGCTGATCGCCAACAAAGGAAAGCCAAAGCCTCGGCCTGCTGGCGGGCAGGACAACTGGAATTTTCACGACTGGTACGAGCTTTAGCGAAACAGTCAGACGAAGAGCATAAGCTTCTTTTTTGCAGCAAGCCGCATTTTGAATGCATCGTAGACTACTCACCTCTGAAGCAAGTGCTCTAGCGCTTTCAGCTTGATAATCATGTGAACAGCTTTGCCAACAAGAAATGTAACATGCGCTAATCTAAATTCGTGTGTATGTAGGGGGGGGGGGGTGTTTGCGTGTGTGTGCGTGTGCGTGTGTGGGTGTGTGTGGGTGTGTGTGTGTGTGTGTGTGTGTGTGTGTGTGTGTGTGTGTGTGTGTGTGTGTGTGTGTGTGTGTGTGTGTGTATGCGTTTCAAATTGTGACTGTTCTGCAGATTCCATTGCAGTACATGTTTGTACTGTGCTGCTGTATAGTTCATTCTTGACAGAGTCGTTGGAAGTATCGCCAATGTTGTGGCGCACACCACTACTCCTCGCTTTTCGTCTAGCTCGCAAGATTCCGACCAGGGAGTGGACGGAGTGTTGCTTATCGCCCAGACGCTTCCTAATAATGATGACTGTGATTGTATTTATAAATTGTGCTTGTTCTTATGAATGTGATTGCATCGGTATTGTGATAAAACGTCACAGCCGAACGGAAACGTCAGCCTGGTTCTTAGGCTTTCTCCTGGCTGGCATTACAACTGCACAGCATTGCAATTAGATTATCTCTCCAATTTTGTCTACCTGTACTCTGGTACCGAGTCCGTGTTTCCGAAGTCAGACAGATCGGTCATGGTCAGGCAGCATACGTTGCAACCCTTCGAAGTGGATCTCGATATGCTTGTCTGTATTCTTCATTGAGGAGGGCTCTGTGGTCTCTTCCTATCTTCGTCGTGTCTCCCGCGCCTATTGACTTCATGACTGCTGCGAGAGACGGCTTATAACAAGTATTGACATCATGTATTGCACTGATGCTCATCTGCACACGCTGTTGGAGACTGGGTGAAGGCTTTGTAACCACCTGGTGACACAGAGGTATGACCCAAATGTCATGTCCTCGCAATGGTTTATCGTGCAGGCACTGGAAATTCCGCATGTCCAGAGCCTTCAACCAGCAACATCACAAACCGGGATCTACAAACCCGTACGGCAGTACGGATCGCGTACAGGTGGCGCACAAAGATCAGGTTCGTCGGTTGCTGTGACGTGACGATGGTTACTCACCTGTTTCCTTTTGCAGCTTTCCCGTGTGTTCTTGTAGTCCGCAGTGATTGTGGTCAACTGAGCTGATTCAGGTTGCACAACTTCGACTTCATGTCGAATATGCTGTTTCGCTCCTTTACTTGCTCCAGAGCATGGACCAACGAGCGCTGACGGGTTGCAATGCGACAAAGAAGCTTCTGTCACACCCGAACTGCTTGACTCATGCTGCTCTGGTGGTTCGCCACTGTGTGTTCTCTGCCTTGACTTGGGGCGACTGTCTTGACATGTTGAGCATGTAGAGAAATTCGATCCTCATCATATCCTGGCAACGACCGGAAGCCGTGTTCAAATGAAACTGGACAAAACCATCAAGGTACAGTGTGTCCGGTGCCAGGGCTTGTGGGTGAGTGTCCAGATCATTGCCTGAGTGGTGCTGCAGGTCAGGGCCCAGCTGCAAGGCCTGCACCGCAAAGCCCATTACCGTGAGAGCACCAGCACCGGCGCCAGCCCCCACCACCACCACCACCACCACCACCACCAGCAGCAGCAGCAGCAGCAGCAGCAACAGCAGCCTCATTCACAGCCAGGCACCCCAAGGCAGCACCACGTGTCACTTGACGACGCAGCCACGTCACCCGAGCCACCAGCTCCACAGAGTCCACGTCAGCACTCTGGTCAGGACAATGGTCGGAAACATCCTGCTGCCGCAGGAGCCGATGTTCCTAGCCCACTGTCTCACAGCAGCAGCAGCAGCAGCAGGGGTTACTCGGCATCACCTGAGCACACCGATGATGTCATGGCGAGCACAGACCAATTTGGCTGCGACGAAGCTGACAAAGCTCTTCGGACATCATCAAGTGACTCAAGACAAACGCCGCGCTTCACAGATGCAGCCGACGGACATGGCGGCAGCACCAGCCGTACCTTCATGGCATCTGCTAACGTGCCCCAGGTGTCGGCAGCAGGCCGACATCCGCATGTCCGTGCTGCACGACGTGACACCGACAGCCAGGTGGAGCGACCCCTAGAGGACGACATCAGCAGTGCTGTCGCGCCAGCAGAACGGCAGCCTCCCTCCAGCGCAAGCAGACTTCCTGTCGATGTCTCTCATGACTACGCAGTGCACAGGCACCATCAGCCCGACGGGTTGTCCACCGCCACTGCTGAGTCAGCACGCAGGGGAGGGCACATGCAGGACAGAGATCGGAATCAGGCTTCTCCAGTGCAAACGCCACTGTCTGCGCCCGGAGCTTACGAGCAGCCGAAACACGGCAGTGCACCTTCCCATGAAGGCGACCTTCTGGTGGTGAGCGAAGCGAAGGATGAGGGCAGTACCTCGGATGAGGTCTTCATCGATGAACTGTGCGTGGATGATGAGAGCTGTAAGAGTGATGCAGCGGAAGGTGGGGCGAGAGACGATATCGAATACAAAGGGAACGAGCGTGTAAGATCTCAGCTCGCTGGTCTACGAAGGAAGCACCGCCTGTATAACAGAGATAGTGGTATGTAATCACTCAAAAGATGCTTGAGGGTCACGTAGTTCCCAAAGCGTTGGGCTTATCTTCACCGTCCACTTGATGTACATTATCCTCTTGTGTACATTGTCATGTACAGATTATCGGTCATTCTAGTCAATTTGTTGACCTGCTATCTGCTTTAGTGGCACAAAGACTTGAGCTACTCAAGGAAGTGTGGGGCGCAATTGCTCCGCCATACAAATTTAGCTTACAGTTGGATGGGTGCTGTATATGCAGCAATTGTTTGTATATTTTGTGGGGGTGTGGGGTGTGTATATGTGGGGTTTACGATTGAAACTTGCATTTCTTCAGTGCAATTTCCCGAAGAGAATTCTATGTATGAATTAAAGGTTATTGGTGATAATTATGTTTCGACCAGTGTTTGCCACAGGCGGTAAAATATAATTAGATCAGGTTGTACGAATCGAAGCCGGTAAGGGCCTGAGCACATTTGTCTCTGATGATAACACCAAGAGTTGTGATGAACAGGAATTGGGCCGTCAAAACCAATCTGAAGTCATGTTTCTTCGTTCTGCCACTGGCACTAGCACTGCAAAGCTGGATTGTCCCATGAAATAGCTGCAGGCTGACTAAGAAGCTGTTAGTCATTGTCAGTATATATGGACGTGTTCGACATTCATTCGGCCGCGTGACACTTGCGGATCGTGAATTAGAATTACTATGCGCGAATCGCAGTAAGGTGAAACTACTCATTGAAGTAGAACGCGAACTCGGACTATCATATATGATGATTGATTGCTGTCACATATTGTAAGCCCTCATTCAAATGAAGCCCTCGGTTGCCATGCATCGCCACACCACCGCTGGAAATGCAAGCTTTGAGATTAATTGGAGCAAGCATTTTGCCTTTAAACCTCATAAAAGAGTCTGTGAACAGAGTAGACATATACGAAGACGCGCACTGCTGTCTCTCGCACCATCATGCTGTCAAGGAGAAGCAGCAGCGGCGACGAAGGCCGAGAATTTGACTCCACCTCAGCTGACAAAGTCTCTTGCACTACTTGGCAGCGGCACAAGCCTAGCGTTGGCTTCGCAGTCCATGTTTGCACAGGTGCATAGTCTGAGAATATTCTATGTGCCGTCTAGCAATGCAAGCTTGGTGATCAGCCCGTCATTGGATTTGGGCGAAGTTAAGGTATCAGCATTGAAGCTCATCCGCTTTCCGTTACATGATTACATCCCACGAGCTTACACCTTAGTAGCAAGGTAGCACCTTCTTGTGGCAAAGGCTACCCCTCTAAGGTGTCGTCTTACGATACAAAATTAACTGCTCACGATTATTGCGACAAAAAATCATGGTTGACGAGACATATATCTGACGAGACTACACATGGAGTGTGAGCCATATTCCATTAAATATATATATATATATACATGCATCCGGCCTTGGACCTATGGCGCATCACACATCACCTGTTTATTACCATCGCCAATCTGTCAGTACGGTGGATTCTGCGGTGCAATTCTTAAATAATGACGCCACAGCGGCCGGTGCTCCAGGGTCACCAGTCTCCAGCATTGGCATGGGCCAAGTATGCGGGCACACTAGCATTCATACGATTTCGCGGCAAGAAGTATATGCCGCAGAAGCAAGAGCAGCGCTTCAGCAGCCGTGCTCTTAGACTGATGACGTGCCTCGGAGTCATAGATACACTCTGTTATATATTCAATTGTATAGGTGCAGTCTGATCCTTTTGTTTACTTGCCCAAGTGCTTCGTGCATAGAGGATTATTTCCATTGCTCAGTGATGATGTTGCATTATTATCGAATGAATAACTAATTAACAGCTCTCTTAATTTGTGCTAACTCGTTGTGACTGCAACCAAGGTCGGTACTACAATAGGTTACGTTGATCATGATATGACACTCAATTTTTGTCTAGGAACACAATTCAACGTCGCAAATCACTTTTTGGTCGCCGTTATCGACAGTGTGTGCATGCAAAGGTGTATTGATTATGCTACATTACCATATTATTGTTTCATTACTGACAGACGTGTATGTTTTTGTTTCAGCCAACGTTGAATGTGGGCAAGCTCTTCTCCCTTGGTAGCTGTTTACTTTGTGTCAAGGTGTTGCGTTTGTGTTACTTTTTTGTTGTATGATCTTGTCAGCGCAATTTCGCATTCAAAGCACGGTCAAATTGCCTCTTTCCCAGGTCTAGCGGCTTGCGGCGCAGCTGCCGCTGCTGTCATTGCCGCTGCAGCCGGCCAAGTGTTCACTGCTCTTCTCTCACGAATCGTGCTGCACCGACACCTGAACCGTGGGCAAACGTTAGCTGTGCGTGCTGTGAGATGTATCATCACTATGAGCTGCAGTCACTGCTTGTGTGTGTGTGTGTGTGTGTGTGTGTGTGTGTGTGTGTGTGTGTGTGTGTGTGTGTGTGTGTGTGTGTGT